>JARYZH020000449.1:0-192017 GCA_030021035.2 Notholithocarpus densiflorus | reverse complement strand
CCCATACTCCTGGACAAAGGTACGAAACTTTAGCAGCCTCCAATAATTAGGTTTTCATGAAAATTAGTTGTCAATTTGAAGGTTAATTAGGTGTTTATGTAAACCGAAAGTAATGGCCTTCATATTTCAGGTTGCTAGTATAATATTTGTGGATGCACCGGTTGGCACTGGATTCTCTTATGCAAAAAGTTCGGAAGGATACAATATCAGTGATACATTGGCCGTAGCAGAACTCTATGAATTTCTACAGAAGGTAATCAAAAACTATACAATAACATGACTTAATTTGGTACATATGAACAATAGTTTGATACAAATATAAAAGGCTTACAGCCAGAATTTTTTTTCTCAAGTGGCCAATTCATTTTAAATTTTGAGTTGTGATGCAGTGGCTTAAGGTTCACCCCAAGTTCCTCACAAATTCATTGTACGTCATGGGAGATTCTTACTCGGGCATAACTATCCCAATCCTTGTACAAAAAATATCAGATGGTAACTTGAATAAATGACAACCACCTAAAATTTTTTTCATTCTTAATTCATACTTAATTTTGCAACAAAAAATTACCAAGGGGGCAAATAAATCATTTTGATGATTAATGGAGCACAAGAAAACATTTTAGGATGGTAATTGGCTATGTCATTCTGTTGCAGGTAATGAAATTGGTCAGGAGCCGCGAATGAATCTCAAGGTACAAGTTCAAGCACATTAAAATTTAAATAACTTCAATTACTTTAGTTTCGCTCTTGTTCATCAAGGCCTTCTATAGTTTTGGGGCCTTTACTTCATATAGAAATCAAATCTTGCTTTAAATTGGGGCCAGGGATATGTGATTGGAAACCCGGTGACAGATTTGCATGATGACATGAATGCAAGAATTCCATTTGCTCACTTAAAGACGCTTATATCAGAAGAACTATATAAGGTGATTTTCCCTTCGGCTCTTGTTTTTTTTTATTGAATCTTGAAAGTTCTTCTTATGGTATTAGGCTATTAGCTAAGCATCAAAGAAAAGGCTGAGTAGCTTGTAAAATGCAGTAGGGAGAGTGCTTATGCTAGTGGGTAGTGAGTTTTTTTTAAAGAATTTAATCACAACAAACATCGCATTATATAATAAATATATCTTCACAGATTACAATCATAAGATGTCCCTAAAACTCATGTTTAAACGATTGACCCAAATGGATTGTCATTTGAATAGACTTGTATGCAATTTTGCAAGGAAGACTTTCTTGTTCCTCATACAATTTGATGTTTTAATCTTTTATTTTTGAACCAGCTTAGACAAGTAAAAGTTGATAAACAATGCCCTTGTTAATTGCTTTGAGACCAAGGTTAGAGATTTTTGGCTTAAATTGCAGGCCAAGGGTATTCTTTTGCATTTTGCACAAATGTGGCAAATGATTTAAATATAGTACATCAGTGTCCACGAGTACCTTTTTGGGGATGCTCCAGGAAAATATGTTACTTTCATACAAGTTGAATTCTCTCTTTCAAAAATATCCTATCAAAAGATGTGATGCTCTTTTTTTTTTCTAGTCAACTAAAAACAACTGCAAGGGCGAGTATATGAATGTAGATCCTAACAATGCAGCATGTGTGGATGATCTTGGTATCTTCACTGAGGTGAGTGAAAAAACTACTTGTGGAGCACTAAGAAATGTATGTTTGGACTTTCATGAGTCGCATGTACATTGATATACCTCTTGCATTTGCAGTGTACTGAGAAAATATATTATGCACAAATATTGGAGCCTACATGTCAGCATTTATCCCCAAAACCTAGAACAAGGGTATCAAAGTGGGATCCAGATACTCTAGTAGAAGATTCTGTAGACCTCCTCCGATCAATTACTCATCTTCCTGAACCTAGAGCATGGTGTCGGGTAAACAATTTGCCTCTTCTCACACACATACAATGTCATGATCAAAGCTGGTCCGAGGCCTTGTGCACATATATCTGTTTGACTAGGTTATATGCTGCACTCTATTAAAATTTAACTGACTATATACTAACAAGATTACTCCTTTTGTAGGAATATAACTATCTGTACTCGTACATTTGGGCAAATGATAAAACTGTTCAAAAGGCTCTTCGCATTCGGGAGGTATGTTGATCCTTAAAATGTAAAAAATAATATGTCGAATTCAAAAGTAGTTTTATTAAGTTATTTCAAAATGACAATCAGGGAAGCATAAATGAGTGGGTGAGATGCAATCTGACCTTAGCAAACACATATGACTATGATGTCTCAAGTAGTCTGAATTATCATCGGAACCTTATCAAGAAAGGCTACGAGGTTCTAATTTACAGGTAATATGGCAAATTTTTTTACCATCCTTCAGTCCCTAGAATTAACTATTAGTCACAAATCCAGGTAATTGACCAATGCAAAGACAGAAAAATTTCATGTCACTTAAACCCTCTCTCGGGTGGCTGTTGTTGTCAAACTAATCACTTCAATCAACTTAAAATGAGCGAAAAATAGAAGTTCATGTTCTGCCGAAAACACACGCACACAGAAGCAAAACAGAGCAAATGAGGTGAGGAACCGAGGAAGAGATAATTTACAGATTTGATCTTTCTATCCACGGGTTCAGTATTGCATCTGCTAATAGACTTCAATTTACATCCATTTTAGACCATATAAATAAATGAATTTATAAAATCCAAGATTTACAAGATATTACTCTAGTAGAAACTAGAAACTAACCAAACTTTTAGCACTGTAGAACGTAACAAATTTCCAGTAATTATTATTGATTAAATTCTATGGGTCTTATAGACACATAACTTGGTAGAACGGATCACCTACTTTCCAAATCTTTTTCTTTGCTTGCTTTACAACTCATCCTCACGATCCCATCACCTTTTGGAACGCCTTTAAGTCACTAGAGAGCCTACTAGCGTCTCCCCATATATTCTACCTCCAAATTCCAGAGAACGGTAGATGGTGTCCCTAGAGAAAGATAGTTTCTTTCAGAGAACATCAAACTGTAAGTATGTTCTCAATATTCTGACTCTTAGTAATTAGTTATTTGACGGCTATAGGAGTACTTTAAATACCAGTAGAAATACATCATCTATCAAATAAGCGGTCCTTACAAATATTTAGGGTTTGTTTGGCAAGTAAGTTTTAACACACATTTTCACATTTTAAACAACATTACACACATTTTCACACACATTTTCACCCACACGTATATCAAAAACACCCAAACAATATTACTCAAACTCCTCTACCAAACGGGCCCTTAAGCACTAGGACAACTTGTGTCTAGTGCAAGTATCCACATCCTAATGAGTCCAATGCATCAAACCTGACCTTAGGGGTGGCAAAATTCGACACAACCTGTTAACCAAACACAACTAATCCTTTTATAAACAGGTCATAGGTTAAGGCTAAATGGGTTCGGGTTATATTCGGGTCGACATGGCTAACCCTTTAATAAACAAGTTGTGTTCGTGTTTAACATGCAAACCCGTTTGATCCATTTGACCCATTTAACTTATAAATGTATTAGCTATTGTTATTATTGCTTAGTTTATGGTTGTAATTATATGTTTATTACTATATTGGAGATTAGCGTAAGGATTCAACAATAGATTGGTATTTAGGGATAGGCTAGATGGTGATAAGATTCCTTATACTTGTAATCGCTTTCTCTTGATTAGTGGATTCTTAGGAGTGGCGGCTTGAAATTCACCCAGTGGAGTTTTTGTGATGCAGGACAACCAGAACAAAACTGAAACAACAATAAAATAAAGAGATATGACCTAGGAGTCAGCACTTAGGCCTTGCTTAGAGTCAGTACCAAGCGGGGAAACCACTAGGAGTCAACACTTAGGCCTTGCTTAGAGTCAGTACCAAGCGGGGAAACCACTAGGAGTCAGCACCTAGAGTGGACCTGGAGTCAGCACTAGACCAAAAGAGACCAAACGACCATTTTTTCATTCATCAAAATATCAACTAACTCTCAAGGAGTACAATAGGTTGCTTATAAAGAATTACTAAACCCTAGTTCTAATTGGCTAGGAAACCCTAATTGCCTTATTACAAAAATGACTTTGCTTCCAAATTAAAATACTAATAGCCTAATAACTACTAGGAATTAAAACATAAAAATACAATTGACTTGCAAACATAAATAATACTAAATAATAATCTTCTTGCGTCTCCTGCATCATTCTCCTCTGGTTGGAGAAAACTCGACCTCGAGTTCTAAAGCTTTGAAGGATTAGGATGCTAACAAGTAATAATTGCTTCAAGTCTGGAATCACCCTAAGGAGCACAGTGAAAAGAAAAACCTTGAATTCCACCATGTCAAATTCTTCTAGAATAACAAAATCAATGTGTGGAATCAACATAATCTTATCTTGAACCATTGAAAGCACTATGTTATCCACTTTCTCCAGTTTAGCAAACTGTTTGTCTTCATGCACCATAGAAGGCTGATCAAAAGTAGATTCATTAGCTTCCAATATCACATCATGTGCACCCTCTAACATAATACTCTCTTTAGAAACCATCTCTTCTCGTTGCTGCTCTTCAATAGATTCGTGTCCTTGCACGCATGTTAAAGCAACACTTGTCAAGGCATGTACATCTTTATCAACATTAGGCTTTGGTGTTGCTTGAGGATTCTCCACGACTAAGATATCATCATCAATGTTGTCTTCTACGGGGGCAACAATAATTTTATTGTGATCAATTATCCTTGGTTTCCCAATTGAATCGATTTGAGTCTTCATTTGTTTCATCTGAGTAATCATGTTTTGAACATCTTTCATGAGTTTTTCAGATAATTCTTTTAATTTCTTGGTAGATTGTTCAAAAGTGCACTAAGGACATGAAATGGGATGAGGTTTCATCGTATTTGCTTCAACTTGAAAAGTACCACACTGAGATTGGGGTAGATACTTAGCTTGAAAGTATGGTGACAAATACTTATCACAAAACTTTTCTTTCATATATTCCCACACACTAATGGCAAGTTCATACTTTAGATAGCGGAAATATTCAAGATCCTCCCAAAACATTTGTGCTCCACCTCTTAACTTCAACTTTGCATACCTAACCTTTTTGTTATCTGCAAAATTTGCTTGCTCAAAAAATTGCTCCATCCTATTCATCCAGTTGACAAAATCTCGTGGATTAGTTTTACAACCATCAAAATAAGGTGCTTCTAATATTACCATAGCTAACTGGGCAAAAAGATTTTGCCAACTTGACTTGCTAAGTATGGCCCACTAAAGAAGGCACTACCGTGGCCTTACCAAGTAAAACCTGACGGTTGGAACACTAGTGATGAGTGGGCTTGGTGGGGCCAATGGTTTGTCAATTAAAGGCAAAAGGCTCTATTGATTGATTTCTTTATTTTAAACTAGAGCTTAAGGGTAGGGGTGGCAATTCGTGTTCGCGGGTCGGGTTCGTGTCGTATCGAGCCATAAGTACTCTGCTATATGGATTGACCCGAACTCGACCTGTTTAGTAAACGTGTCAAGAATTCTCAACCATAACCCGACCCGTTTATTAAACAGGTTGACCCGACACGACACGTTTAACCCGTTTAATTAATAAGTCATGTAAAAGTCAATACAAATAACCCGTTTAATAACCTCTTTGATTAATAGGTCATACATGACCTAAATAATCTATTATCAATTTCCATATATCTAAAATTAAAATACAATTACAACCATAAATATAGTAATAGACATATAATTACAACAAAAAATTAAGCAATAATAACAAAATTTAATACCTTTATTATCTAAACGGGTCAAACGGGTCAGACAGGTTCACATGTTAAACACGAACACGACCCGTTAATTAAACGGGTCAGCCGTGTCAACCCGAATATGACCCGAACCCGCTTAACCTCAACCCATGACCTGTTTATAAACGGGTTAGTCGTGTCGGGTTCGCGGGTCGTGTCAAATTTTGCCACCCCTACTTAAGGGTTTGAGTATAGGAAAATTATTGAATATTCTGGGAGTACTATAAATGCTTACTCCCCATCTCACATGAATTGTGGGTCCCACCATAAATTTAATTAGTAGGACTTACAGTTATGTGAGAGAAGAAAATACGCATTAGTGATACTCCAGGAGTACCCACTAATTACCCTCGGGGATAAAGCTGGACTTGGGGTCTTGTTAATGAAGTGGGTCCGGTCAATGGCTTGTGTGACTGTGTACAATGAATTTGTTGTTTTGACTGGGTCAGATAGTTTAATGGGTTTCAATTTAATTTCTTTATTTCAGATGGACCGGGTCAAGTTATTCTTAGTGGGAAAACCCTGTGGGGTTGCAAATTAAAAATGATCGGGAAGAGTTTGAACAGAAAATAAGGTACTGGGTTTTTAAAATTAAATAAAAGGCTAGTTATTGTTACCTTTGAGATGGAATCGCTAGTTTATGGAGGGATTGCGGAGGCATGGTGCTGGGCAATTAAGGGTCATGGTGGCGCAATATCAAGAAGAGGATGGTGGTGGGGCTCACTGTGGTGCAATCTGACAGACAAGGGATGACAGCGTTGGCTTTCCAATGCGTGGTGGCATGCGAAGAAACTTCTTGAAAGAACCTGACCAGGTCTGGCCTGGTGGCAGAAAAAAATACGATGAATGGAGTTTTTTTTGTGGTGATTTTT
Source organism: Notholithocarpus densiflorus (assembly GCA_030021035.2). Lineage (NCBI taxonomy): Eukaryota > Viridiplantae > Streptophyta > Magnoliopsida > Fagales > Fagaceae > Notholithocarpus > Notholithocarpus densiflorus. Next base: position 185,363 of record JARYZH020000449.1, on the reverse strand, counting down.
CTGGTTCTAGATTGACCGCAGGATGCTTCAGACAGATCGATGTTTGCTCTGATACCAAATATGATGCAAGACAACTAGAACAAAACTGAAACAACAATAAAATAAAGGGATATGACCTAGAAGTTAGCACCTAGGCCTTACTTGGAGTCAGCACCAAGTAGGGAAACCACTAGGAGTCAGCACCTAGGGTATAGACCTGGAGTCAGCACCAGACCAAAAGAGACTAAATGGCCATTTTTTCATTCATCAAAATATCAACCAACTCTCAAGGAGTACAATAGGTTGCTTATAAAGGATTGTTAAACCCTAATTCTAATTGGCTAGGAAATCCTAATTGCCTTATTACAAAAATAACCTTGCTTCCAAATTAAAATACTAATTGCCTAATAACTAGTAGGAATTAAAACATAAAAATACAATTGACTTGCAAACATAAATAATACTAAATAACAATCTTCTTGCGTCTTTCGCATCATTTTGCCTGGAGAAGGTTTTCCCCATTAATCAACACATTGCGTCAATTTAATTTCCATTGCACTCTAGTTTAGATTGGTGATTTGTTCGTGCCTACACAATATTACATGTAATTTGGATAGTTAATCAACTTGGATAACTGAATTAATTAACTGTGATCAATTTATAACCCAATAGTTTTCTTGTTTTGTTCCGAATAACACAGTGGTGATCACGACATGGTTGTTCCATACATAGCTACACATGCATGGATAGCATCGCTAAACCTTACTATTGCCCATGATTGGAGGCCATGGTTTGTTGATGGGCAAATCGCAGGGTAAGTTTCCACCTCAACTTTCATGTTTCAGCAACCCTCTTGCCCCCTCCACCATCCCCCTAAACTTTTAAAGTTTAAATACAAGTTGTATTCCAATATAAAGCTTATAATTGTTTCATCGATTACTTTTAATTGTATTGTGCAGATTCACAATGCAGTATACATCTAAAAAGTACTGCTTGACATTTGCAACAGTAAAGGCAAGAATGAGTATTTAGTGATTCTTTTTATTATTATTATAAAAAAATATGCTCCAAGTAATAGCGAAAAATTGAACACAAGCATTTGCTTCTTCGTAGGGAGCGGGGCACACAGCTCCAGAGTACAAGCCCAACGAATGTCTTGCCATGATTGATAGGTGGCTATCTTACTATCCCCTATAGTGAATAGTGGATTTTACCAATCCATTCAACTTAGTAGGCTTGTTGAGCATCTAGCATTTCAAGTCATTTTAGTTGCCTATTCAACATCAAATAATAAAATTCAACAGATTCAACTTCTTCACCTTTTTCTTTCCTTCCTTTGATTCATGTTCATAAATAAATTTAAATAAGTTCCTAAAACTTTGGTACAAATGTTTCCTTCCATTGAGTCTTTAAATATGATGTATGTAAATCTACTTGCTATGATATACAATGTGCTTTTGATAGATTTATCCCCTAAACTCAAACAATATGCATGAGATGGGTCAGATTTGATCCAGTAACACTTTGTAAGTGTAACAAAGAAAGAATGATATGTAAGCCCAGTTCAACATAGCTTGGTTGTTGGGCCTTAATTTTAAGTCTAACCTCAATCTTACATTTAACTTTCAGTTTCATGGATAATTTGATTTGACCTAACTTGCTATGTTTTCTCTTATAATTTATTTATTTATTTTTTAATTTAGCCCAACATTGGAAATTATAATACATATTTTAAACGATTGCTTGGTACTCGTAAAATGCATACCTAAATTAGCATAAAAAAATGAACTTAAATTGGACAAGATTTCTCGTAGATGTTCTTCAAATTATTAGATGTCAATTACAACTATTCAACCTCATGGGCAGGTGTATATACACATATGATGATTTATGTTGTATTTGATTATAAAATGGATTCATGGATCTTTCCATGTTGGATCCATATGAAGGAATGGGGGTTTGTAATTTAAGATTTCTTGTTGGGGTGACTACAACTTAGACGATCCATTTGGAAACAAAGACTTTTTAGGGTTCTAGCCAAAACAAATGCAAAACTTAATCAAGTCTTGGAATTGGATACAAAGCATTTCTTGCACTTAGCTTCTACAGCAAAAGAGAATCGCTGTTTCTTGTCGCTTTCCTATCATTTTATAAAAGAAAGCATTAAGGAATTTCGCACCACTCCTCTTGTCACAAATTTTTGCCAAGGGAAAGAAAGGTTTAACTTTAAATACATTGTTGATCTCAAAAGTTTAACAAACTGTGAAACTAAAAATTGATACATCATCACTCTTTAGGGACTAAAATCAATCACTTTAAATTTGTTAAGGACTAAAATCAATCATTTTAAGTTTCTTTTATTTATTTATTTTTATGGATTAAAAGCAACCACTTCAAATTTGTTAAGGACTAAAAGCGTCACTTCGAATGTGAGAGGAAAATCATTTAAGAGCAAAGAGATCCCACTTGGTGCCAATTGTCCCCTTTTTGTAGCAAAATGACACCAATATCACTAGCACCATAGTTTGAGATGTAATCATTGCATTACTCTCTACTCTGGTACATGATTGTCATTTGAAACTTCCTTTTTTGCTGAAATTCAATTGAGATTTGTTGCTCTTTAGCATAGAATCACCATCAATTGAAAAAGTGGGAAGTCTTAATGTGAAATTTATTAAACGAGAGATGAAATATAATTCCTTGACGTTTGTACTTAATGTTCAAACATATGTGTTTCTGTGATGCAAAGTTGTGGACAGAATCATCTGCAAATAATCACAATATCAGGTCAAATACCCCTTTCAACTGCACATAACTTGTTTTCTTTTATGTACGTGACCCATAAAACCCCCAATTTAAGTACATACAAATTCAATAATTCCAAGCATATTATAACTACTTATGGGCTCATGGTTCCACGATGATCTTCCCGGTAGCATGGCCATCAATACTCTTAGCCCAAGCATCTTCAGCCTTGCTCAGGGAATGCTTCGAGTCAATCACAGTCTTAAGTTTACCTTCCTTCACCAACTTAACAAGATAATCCAGGTTCTCACCCTTGGCACTTAAGAATACTGGCAATAGCTGCTTCTTTGAGAAGGTAAGTTTCTTTCCGGCAAACATCATCATGGCACCAGGTCCAGGAGCTAAAACTAAGACCTTCCCATCTGCACTCAAATTAGGCTCAAAGGTTGACCAAGGAATGTCTTTTGCACAGTGGATCACGGCATCATACTTCTTACCAGATGGGCTCTTCAGAGCTGCCCCATCTGGAGTCTTGTAGTCGAGAACCTCATCAGCCCCCAAGCTCTTGACAAAGTCAATGTTGCGGGTTCCACAAGTAGCAGTCACATGAGCATTTCCAAGCTTTGCCAGTTGAACCGCATAGTGACCCACACCACCTGAGGCAGCAGTAATGAGAATGTTCCTCTGCTGGCCAGTTCCATCAAGCTTGATCCCAGCCTGTTGGGTGAGGGCCTGGTGAGCTGTAAGACCAGCAATCGGTAAGGCTGCAGCTTCAGCTGCTGAAACTTCAGCTGGCCTAGAAACTGTCAGCCTCTCCTTGGTCACAGCAAACTCAGCTAATCCACCTCCATCCTGCCAATATATAACATGAAAACAGACAAAAATAAATATGGCTAATATTAGCAACATATAAGTATTATCACAGTTGAAATATCCACTGACCAGAAATTCAGCACATATAGATTTTCTACAAGGAATTTTCCAACATCATGCAATAAACCATGCACATAATATCCAAAGCAAGGATGGTCAACCCCTCAAAATGTAAAACATGGATGACTGATGAATCAGGAATGGAATGTGCTAAAGATAACCACTGTATGTATCCCAAATCCGGAAGTAGTCTTTCAAAGAAAGAACAAATTCAAGGAAGCCTAGGCCATTGTATGTTATAGCCTAGTGAAAAGAATTCACTACAACCCTGGTGAATTAAAAATTCCAGTACACTAGTTCTAGAAATCACAAAATTTTCAACCTTTTCTTCTCTTTTATAATCTTTCTGAAAAGCAATATAGAAAACAAAATCAAAATCTTATATATATATATATATATATATATAATTTCTTGGCTAAAACCAAGCTCAATGTGTAGTATTAACTAATAACTACCTTATTAAAATTCTAACTTCTAGTGAAACTATCTATTTAAGTTAAATATAAGTCCAGCATTCCACATGGCCAGATAAGTGGCATACACTGTGTTCCCATTCCTTGTGCCACAACAATCCACAATCTAGATATCTCAGTTACAGTCCCATATTTCTTGGATAGGTTCAAGAAAATGCATTCATCAATATAAGAAGTGAAGGAAAAAATGCTGGCCTGGTTACTCCCAAACCTTTATTTCTGAGATCAAACAAAAAGCAACACAGGCTAGTTTAACTATAGCAATAAATTAATTTAGTTGATGAGTTGAAGTGGAAAAGTGATGGAGAACAAGGGTTTCTCGCATGGTCAAGCTTCATGGTAGAAGAAAGTGATGATTTGCATCCATGCCTTACTAATTACAATAAGTTTCATCTGGAGTTTTTGATATTTCACATGATTACCATTAATAATTTTACTGTATGAAGCAAGTAGATTTCAAAATAAATCTCTGTTGACCAGCAGTAGGCATTTCCAACTGTTTTAAAAATTAGCCATGCCACCATTTTGTTATTGTGTTGTTCCCTTGCACTGTACAACTAAGAAAAGTAAACATTAATGCAAGAGGCAACATAAAAAATAGAAGAGATTATTATCGCTCTCAATCTAAATTATAGATTACAACTGATGCTCTGTATTTATAGCTACAACAGAGGCTGAACTAATTAGCCATTAGTGAAGACAGAATAACAGCTTTCTAACTAATGCAACCAATCATCATGTAACTACCTGCCTTTCTATTTTGCATGAGATAAACGCCTGCTTCTATTAAATAACCAATTACAATTGCTGGAACCTACAATCATTTAAGTAAGACTAAGACTTCCCGTTTACTTCATCATGCACTGTGTCTATGTCAGGTAGCAACATGTCTTGGATTCGATTCTCGTTGCTAATGAATATTTTGAAAGCAGGTTGAAATCACACATTCAGAAATGTTGTATAACTTAGATTTTAGAAAGGCTTGCTACCATATAAATTGAAATTTCATGTTACATTTGAGGGAGCAGATGGATTTTGGAGGTTAAATGGAGGACATGGGTTGCCTATTGCATTTCCACAGTTAGATTCTCTATTCTGGTAGATGGAGGTTTTTAGTTGTATGACTAATAAGCAATAAAGGGAGGTTTGGTGTCAGGTTTTCAATTTGAGTAATGGGGGGTTACTAAATTATGATCTTCTGTTTAAGGATGGTACACTAATTCTTTGTTGGAGATTAGCACGATGTAAGAAAATTTATTTATCCAAATGAAGAAGGGTCACATTGGTTAAAAGCACTTTTAGGGTTTACCTACATGCTTTAAATCATTTTCCCAAACTAGTTTGTGTTGTAAAGATGTTAGAGATGTGGCAAAAGGATTTTCTGTGAAGTGTTGAAGTATCATTTGGTTAAGTGGGATATGGTTTGTTCCCCAATTCAATATGGAGGTTTAGGTAGTAAGATGCTTGGCATTTTTTAACCAAACTCTTCCGGAAAATGACATTGACATTATGCTACAGAAAGGGGTCTTCTTTGGAGGGTAACAGGGGCAAAATATAGGGAGATTTACTATCATTAGTATTTTTCTGGGGTTAGGGGTGCTCATAGGGTAAGTCTGTGGAAGCACATTAGTTGTGGGAGACATATTTTGTGGGCAATGGGAGCTGCCATTTTTTTTACTTGATTTATGTTGTGCAGATTTTCCTTTGCAGTGAATAGAGATGCCACTATAGTATAGTATATTCATAGTTTGTTTCTAAATAAAAAATTATCCACAAAAAAAAGAAAAAAAAGAAAAAAAAAGACTATGTTCCCCCTTTATGTTTGAGGGTAGTTCACAATAAATGAGAAAATACTGCCATTCCATTACTCTCTCAACTAAACCTAATAGAATATTTTGATTCCTGAAACATTCTATAGTGCAAAGTCTAAAATACCCTCAAGAAAATATGAAAATACCTAAAAAAAACTTTCCGGTGTCAAAACGGGTAAACAAAATTCAGGTAAATCTCTTGAAACCCCAAATAATCAATCTCTTGAAATCAAAAACCGGGTACACCAAAACCCAGATTATAAAGAAAAAATTATAAAAACACCCAGAACAAAAATCTATAAATATTTAAAAGTTGAAACATAATATTTATTATTGCTATGCTCCAGTTGAGTCACATCATCGCCATGTCACATTTTTTTTTTTTTTTTTGGTTTCCATTTCACACATTCTCTATAATCAATCATCTTTTCTCTCTCTCAAATCATCATCTTCCCATCATTAATTTCCCAACTTATTTTTACACATTCTCCAACCTTTCCCCTCCCTTTTACTATTTCATATCCCCACTACTATCTACCTTAATATCACTCTTCCTCTATTTCTTTATCTTCCTTTTATTTTCAACTCTTCTTATTCCTATCATCTTACTATAAATTTGCAATTTACTCTCTCATTCTATGCATAGTTTTCCCACACACAAAAAGTTATTTATCTCTCTCTCTCTCTCTCTCTCTCTCTCTCTCTCTCTCTCTCTCATTTTTGGTGGATTTTAATATTTTTCTTGCATCTCTACCTTAGGTTGATGAATTTTTGTATTCTTTAAAACTCTACTTTATGTTATATGATTTAGTTTTGTATTCTTAAGTTATCTTTTTTCTTTTCTTTGATTTCATAGATGTTATCTTATTTAATTATAAAGATAGTATATAAGAAATATAAGTTATTCTATTACATAGCATGACTTGGATAATTTAGTGTTTAATACTATATTTTTTATTTTTACTATTTTTGTTCTCATCTTATATTCCATAAATTTGTTATTCTCTCTTGAAAAAGTGATTATTCTCTCTCTCTTGATTTTATATTCTTCCATGCAACTCTACCTCTCTTGATTTTATATTCTTTCTTGCAACTCTACTTTAGGTTGATGAATCATTGTGTTTTTTAAAACTCGATTTTGGGTTAATACATATTGGTGTTGTATTTTTGAGTTCCCCATCACAAGTAATCTCTTTCCCTCTTATAGCTTTGGTTTGATTTTTGTTTGAGTTAATACTTAGTTATTTTAGAAGTGATAATTGAATTTATATCAAAACACAATATTGATTATGCATTTGAGTGTGCCTATAATTGTGTAATATTAAGTGCAATTTTGTTATTATTTTTAATTATCATGACAATCTCCTTTAAAAGGAGGAGGAATTTGAATAATTCATTTGAAATTTAAAAAATATAACATAATTTTGAAAAATATGTACCACCTCATAAAGGAATAATACCAATTAAACACTCCCAAAATAATAGCATGATATATTGGTAGAGATAGAAAGATGAAATAGTTTTAGAAAGTATTAAAGATAACATTTTTTTTTCTCAAGAATGGCTTTGTTGTATTTTAGGTCCTAAAAGTGGTTGTTTCATTTTTTCTTTGGCTTATACATTTTTTTATATATGTTTTCTATGCTTTCGATGTTAGGGAGAGAAAGTTTGAATATTGAGAAAATTTGTCAAATTTCTAATATAGCTTATGTACAAAATTATGTCAATAAATATTATATAGGAAAAGATATTTTTATGCTTCACCTTTTAAGTTCTTGATTAATATTGTTTTGTTTTTCATTCTTTCTCGCAACCCTACTTTAGGTTGACGAATCATTATATTTCTTAAAACTCTATTTTGGCTTAATACTTTTTGGTGTTGTGTTTTTTGAATTCCCTATCACAACTCCTCTCTCTCCCTCTTATAGCTTTGGTTTAATTTTTGTTTGAGTTAATACTTAGTCATTTTGGAATTGAGAATTTGAATATATTTCAAAACACAATCTTGGCTATGTATTTGATTTTGAATGTGCCTATCAATTATTTGAGTAATATTAAGTGTAAGTTTGTGGTGAGTTTTGATTATCATGATAATCTTTATTAAGAGAATGAGAAATTTGAATAATATATTTGAAACTTAAAAACCTTAGTTGTTGTCAAAGTTCAACACATAAAAGCAAGAAGAAGAACCAGCTACAAGCATCAGATGAGAGGAAGTAACCACAGGCTATACGACAGATAAAGCATTTTGTACATATAGCAAAGCTACAAATCGTTTTTCTGTTTCTTTATTTATCTTCTTAGTGTTCACACGTGCAACAACCTTTTGTAACTAGCTCTCACACGAGTTCCGTATAATGTGCCTAGTTAGTTAGTGCTTAGCAAGTCAGTTAGCTTAATTTTTCTTGTATAAATGTAATCTGGATGTACAGAATCATTTTATGCTAATACAATCAGAAATTCCTCATCTTTCTTGCTCTCTTGCTCTCTGTTTTTGTTCTTCCCTGATAGTATTAGATTCTTACATGGTATCAGATCCTTAGCCTCTGTTAATGGCGTCAAACCCTAGCCAAAGTTCCTCTTCTTCTCCTTCTTCTACTTCTGCTTAGCGTGAGCTTTCTCCAGTGGAGGATCCTCGAAGCCCGTTCTTCCTTCACCACGGTGAATCACCTAGTGCGATTCTGGTTTCTCAATCTTTAATAGAGGACAATTACTCTACATGGGCCAGAGCTATGCGAATGGCTTTGGATGCCAAAAGCAAACTCGGATTCGTGGATGGATCTATCATTGCTTCTATGGCAATCACGCCTCTTGAGAAGCTAGCTTGGTCCAAGAACAATTCCATGATTTCATCATGGATATTGAATTCGGTCTCTCCTCATATCACAGTCAGTGTGATTTACAGCGATACGGCTCTTGAAGTCTGGAATGCTCTCAGAAATCGTTTTTCTCAAGCTAATGGACCAAGAATTTCTCAGCTTCAGAAGCAGATATCCACAGTCATGCAAGGAGATTAAATAGTAACAAGCTTCTTTACTGGTCTTCAAACAGCTTGGGATCAGTTATTGAATTTTAGGCCTTTGCCGTGTTGTGCTTGTGGTAAATGTACCTGTGGAGTTAATGACAAAATTACATCTTTTCAACATCAAGATTCGTTGATGCAATTCCTTAATGGATTGAATGATGTCTACTCACAAGTCAGAACTCAAATCTTGATGATGGAGCCCATTCCTTCTCTTGATAAAGCTTTTTCTTTGGTCATTCAAGAAGAGACACAAAGAGCTTTGAGATTCAATGTCAATCCTTCTGTTGAGTCTACTGCTTTAGCAGTCAAGAACCAAGGGTTCAATCAAAGCTCGAATTTTTCTAGCAATGCTAGTAAGAATATCAAAGGTAATGGGGGAAAAGGAAGACTTATTTGCAGCCATTGTGGGAAAGTTGGTCATGTGATGGAAAAGTGCTACAAGCTTGTAGGTTTTCCACTAGGATACAAGCAGAAGGGCAAAGTGTCTATGGCTAATCAGGTCATAGTTGGAGGAGATCAAGCTCAATCTGATTTCACTCCTCAGACTGCTTCTTTTCCATTTACTTCAGAGCAATGCCAGCAACTTCTGTCAATGTTAAGTGCTCATGCTTCTGCTTCAACTTCCAATGTTGCAATTCATTCAGCCAATTCTGCACTTTCAGGTAATTCTTGTGAACTGTTTCAAGAATCTATGTGCTTGAGCATGGAGCATTCAATATTTGCTGTTAATCCTAGCAATAAAACTGCTTTTGGTAATGAAACTTGGGTTCTAGATACTGGGGCAACAGATCACATAGTTCATTCTCTTACCCTATTCACTAAAATTACTAGTTGTGTTGCTACCTTTGTTCAATTACCCAATGGTGAGAAGGTAACTGTTACTCACATAGGTACCATTCAAGTCACTTCTACTTTACTTCTTGAGAATGTGCTTTGTGTACCAACCTTTACTTTCAACCTCATATGAGTGAGTAAATTGACTAAGTCTCTATCTTGTTGCCTTGTTTTTCTATCCCATTATTGTTTCATACAGGACCTTACTTGTTGGAAAACGATTGGAGTGGGTAAACTACATCACAATCTGTACCTGCTGCAATCTTCAAGCATTTGTGATTCTGTTTCAGATGTTTCTTCTACTTTGCAGTCAGTTTTCAAGTTCTTTGTTAATTCTGTTTCTGCTGTTTCTAAGCCATATCTTTGGCATCTTAGGCTAGGCCATGTGTCTGATGATAAGCTTCAAGCTTTACATCATTGTTTACCTGATGTACCATCTTTACACAGTAATAAAGATTGCATTGTTTGTCCTATTGCTAAGCAGAAACGACTTCCCTTCCCTTGTTCTAATCATATCTCTTCTAATGCTTTTGATCTTATTCATTGTGATGTTTGGGGACCATTTGTTAAAGCTACTCATGATGGTTTTCAATATCTCCTTACTATTGTAGATGATGCCACTAGATCTACATGGTTATATCTCATGAAATCTAAAATTGAAACTAGGCCTCTATTGATGTCTTTCTATAATATGATATGTACACAGTTCAATATCCACATTAAAGCCATTAGGACTGACAATGCTCCAGAATTTTTCCTAAAAGATTTCTATGCTAGTCATGGTATAATCCACCAGCATTCTTGTGTTGCTACTCCACAACAAAACTCAGTTGTGGAGAGGAAACACCAACATATCCTTAATATAGCTAGAGCATTGAAATTTCAGTCAAATGTCCCTATTTCTTATTGGGGTGATTGTGTTTTAACTGCTGTGTACATAATCAATAGATTGCCTACTTCAATTTTAGAGAATAAAACACCATTTGAGAAGCTTTATGGTCAACTCCCATCATTTGATCACTTGAAGGTCTTTGGGTGTCTATGCTTTGCTTCCACTTTAGCCCATACCAGAAATAAATTTGAACCTAGATCCACACCTTGTGTTTTTCTTGGGTATCCCTTTGGTGTCAAGGGCTACAAACTTCTCAACTTACTCACCAAGAAAATTTTTCTCTCTAGAGATGTTATCTTCCATGAAACTGTGTTTCCTTTTGCTTCTGCTACTTATTCTCCTCATTCTTCTCTTTCTTTACCTCACATCTTTCCTTCAGTTGCTACTGGACCTAGCTTTACATCTCCCCTTGTTCCTAACTCCTTTCCTTCTTCACACACAAACATTTCTATTGATTCTAGCACTTCTGATCATCCCTATTCTGAGACAGCTTTACCTTTACCTGCTGTTTCTGTTCCTAGCGTTTCTACAGATTTCAATCCTCTTCCTACCAATTCTGCAGATTCTTCTTCACCACTTCCCTCGAATCCCCCTTTAAGGAAATCTGCTAGAATTTCCAACCCTCCGGCTTACTTACAAGATTATCAATGTAGCAATGTTACTTGTGATGTTCATGCTCTTTCCACTTTTCCCAACAGGTCTAGTTCTGCTCCCATTACTTCAGGTACAAAATATCCCTTATCTCATTATCTAGACTCCTCAAAATTGTCCTCTTCTTATTCCCTTTATTGTTCCCTTCTTGCTACTATTCCTGAGCCTAAATTCTATCATGAGGTTGTTATAGACCCCAAATGGCAAGATGCCATGACAGCTGAGATCAATGCCTTAGAATCCAACAATACTTGGACCCTTACTTCTTTGCCTTCTCATAAAAGGGCTACAGGTTGTAAATGGGTCTATAAGGTGAAGTACAAGGCTGATGGGTCTGTGGAAAGGTACAAGGCTCAGCTGGTTGCAAAAGGGTTTACTCAACAAGAGGGGTTGGACTTTACTGAGACTTTCTCTCCTGTTGCTAAGATGACTACTGTCAAAACTCTCCTTGCCATTGCTGCTGTGAAAGGCTGGCATTTGAGCCAGTTGGATGTCAATAACGCGTTTCTTCATGGTGATTTACATGAAGAGGTGTATATGCAGCTTCCTCAAGGCTTTCACAGCAAAGGGGCCAATCTAGTGTGCAAGCTCAACAAGTCCTTGTATGGTCTTAAGCAGGCCTCAAGGCAATGGTATTCCAAGTTTTCAAATACCTTATTGAAGTATGGTTTCAAGCAGTCTAGGGCAGATTACTCTTTGTTTACTAAGAGGTTCAATAACTCATTCATAGCATTACTTGTCTATGTAGATGACATATTAATTGCTAGCAATGACATTCAGGCTGTTGATAAACTGAAGATTTCATTAGATCAGGAATTCAAACTCAAAGATCTTGGAGTTCTAAAGTATTTCCTTGGACTTGACTTGAAGTGGCAAGATCAAATAAGGGCATTTCCATTTGCCAAAGGAAATATGCTCTAGAAGTGTTGAAAGAAGCAGGTAGGACAGCATGCAAACCTAGTAAGGTGCCAATGGAGCAAAACCTGAAGTTAAGTAAGTTTCATGGCAAACTACTTTCTGATCCAGGGATGTATAGAACACTGGTGGGAAGATTATTATATCTTACCATAACTAGAACAGATATAGGTTATGCAGTGAACAAACTCAGTCAATTTGTCTCTAAGCCCAAGAAACCACACTTAGATGCAGCTTATAAAGTCCTTCAATACATCAAAGGGTGTCCTGGCCAAGGCATTTTGTTATCAACCAGGTCTGATCTGCAGTTGAAGGCTTACACAGATGCTGATTGGGCTTCTTGTGTAGATACAAGAAGGTCCACTACTGGATTTTGTGTATTTTTGGGAGATTCCTTGATATCATGGAAGTCTAAAAAGCAGTCTATAGTATCTCGATCATCTGTTGAAGCAGAATATCGAGCCATGGTAGTGACAGTATGTGAGATGACATGGTTACTTGTTTTGTTGAAGGATTTGGAAATTTATCATCCACAGCCTGCTCTACTTTTCTGTGATAATCAGGCAGCCATTCACATTGGAGAAAACCCTATTTTTCATGAAAGAACCAAGCATATAGAAGTTGACTGTCACTTGGTTAGAGATAAAGTGCAAGATAAAGTTGTAAGATTGTTTTATACTCCCACACACACACACAGTTGGCAGATTTGCTTACTAAAGCTTTAAGTGGTCAACAACTCAAATACTTACTTACCAAGATGAACATAGTTAATATTCATAGTTCTGGTTCTCATCTTGAGGAGGACTGTCAAAGTTCAACACATAAAAGCAAGAAGAAGAACCAGCTACAAGCATCAGATGAGAGGAAGTAACCACAGGCTATACGACAAATAAAGCATTTTGTACATATAGCAAAGCTACAAATCGTTTTTTTGTTTCTTTATTTATCTTCTTAGTGTTCACACGTGCAACAACCTTTTGTAACTAGCTCTCACACGAGTTCCATATAATGTGCTTAGTTAGTTAGTGCTTATCAAGTCAGTTAGCTTAATTTTTCTTGTATAAATGTAATTTGGATGTACAGAATCATTTTATGCTAATACAATCAGAAATTCCTCATCTTTCTTGCTCTCTTGCTCTTTGTTTTTGTTCTTCCCTGATAGTATTAGATTCTTACAATTGTAAAGAAAAAAAAAATGGGAAACATGTCAAATCAATCGTGTTCAATCCACTTCGGTCCATATGGTCTACTTCGGTCCAATTCGATCCATTCAATCTACTTCATTCACTTCGATCCATTCCGGTCCAAATCAGTCCACTTCGGTCTATTTGGTCCACATCTATCCTATTCAATCCAATTTGGTCCATTCTGTCCACTTTAGTCCATTTGGTCTAATTTGGTTCATTTCAGTTCACTTCAGGTGTATTCAATCCAATTCTATGTACTTACTTAAGAATGAAAAAAGACCAGTTTTGGTTGAGGGTACTATCAATTATTTGAGTAATATCAATTGTAATTATAGGATAAGTTTAATTTGATTTTTTAAAATTAAAATTACTTTGAAAATAAAAAGAATAAAAGTGGGTTCAACTTCCGTGAAACTCAAAACTTAGGACAAGGCTCTAATTTAAATTAATAAGATAAGAATGATAACAGGATTGCGTATGAGTTATTAATTGAAGGAAACATAAAGCCAAAGGAATAAGAATGAGTTCTCACAGCATGGCTAATCACAGCTACAACTTTGTCACCAACTTTGAAACTTTTGACTCCTGGTCCAACCTCTACGACCTCTCCTGCCACATCAGTACCTTTTCCAACAGAAAATATGTTCAGCAAAAGGCAGAGATGGAAGACTTCCCAAAAATTTGCAACATGCATCCATCAGCAAGAAATTCAGCTCAATAGATATATCACTAAGCTACTCATTGGTTAAAAAAGTAATACCATTTATATATTATGTCTGCATGGTTATAGAATCGTCAGCACCACATGAATGACATAAATGTATGTTTTGGCTTTCAAAGTTCACAATCTTAAGGCTATGTGCAATTTTGCATGCTTTTATTGAAGGAGATGTCACATGCTCCTACTCTTTGAAATTGACCCAAGTAGTTGAACTATAAAACCCATAAAATAATGAGGTTGTTCTTCATGCCAAATTGAGTAGCCTGAACCAGCCCAGTCACCAATTCAAAAAAAAACTTGGAGAAAGAGTGGTGTAAGAAGCAATTTTTATTCTAACTATTTTATAATTATTGGAAAGTTACACCGGTTTAAAAACTGAAACCTTGTCCTCCATCCCATTATTATGGGATATGGAAGTAATTTGAGTTGAAGCACATTAGGGAAACATTTTTACATGTAATGAGAAATGCATCATAGCATAGTGCTGCGAGCATGGGATTTGAAAGGCAGGGTAAGAGAACAACATTCAATCCTTGTCCCCTGGGAAAAAAAAAAGGTACAAAATTCCTGTTGGTATCTGCTTGCATCTGTGGTATTAAAGAAACATGTATATGCATCCTCATGATTAATATTAATACATAAATGGCCACTAAAGGATCATCCATAAAATGCTCTGTCATACTCATGAATTTTTTCTTTTTTATTTTACTTGAACAGCATACCTACAAATTTTATGATGCGTTCGGTCATGCTTAGCACTTACTATTTAGTCAGCATAATTATCAAAAATTAAATGTTTGGGACTTTGAAATAATAACAGGAAACAAAAGTCAACGTATGGCTTAACTCAGCTTCACAAATGTCAATCAAATGTATGCATTATATGACTTCCCTAGGTAAAAAGGGCTTCGCAAAAAAGTTCTGTTAATGGAACCACACACAACAAAGAATTACCAGGTATGTGAGGGAACTTGCGAGGCCAAAAAGGCCGCACCTTGCCTTTCTGAACTTTCCAATCAGCAGGATTTAGACTAGTTGCTTCCAGTTTTAGTACGAGCTCGTCCTTCTTTGGAATGGGAACTGGAACTTCAACATGCTGCAATAGATGTGCAATATATTTATCTCTAAAAGCACCTACAGGTATACTAACATAATTTCAATGACTTCTAACACTATAGCTCTGTAAAGCAAAAAAAAAAAATGCAAGTAAAATATTTACAGAAAATAAAACCACAAAACCACAAAACTACATTCACAACTTTAAGTTTTCAACTAGAAAGAGATTGGGACCATGAGCTGTCACTAAGTTTCCACAAAGGCTATGATTAATCATTCTGAGATCAGGGCTTCTAAGGAAGTCACAGAGGAACAAAGTACTGACAAGATGCAGCCACACAATAAAGTGGCCAAAATGGCCAAATGGCCATAAAATCCTAACTATATAGTTAGTAGTTCCGGTTTCTAAACTATATTTTTAGCTAGCAACTCGAGTATAAGACACTCGATTTTGGCCTATAAATCGAGTCTTTGAGGGTCGGTTTTCATGTTCTAATCGGGTCTGAGTTGGCACTTTTTCCACGTGGCACTTACCTGAAAATCGAGTATTAGAGACTCGATTTATAAGCACACAGGATAAAAAAGAACAACAACAACAGCACCAACAAAGAAATCAAAAAAGAAAGAAGCCAAAGAAATCAGAGCCAAAAAAAAAAAAAAAGCGGAAGAAGAAAAGAAAGCCAAAAAGGCTGCTCTCTTCTCTTTCTTCTTCTTCTTGTCTCACTCCTCTCTCAGTCTTTCTCATGCTTCAATCCAAGCAACAAAAACACCACCGCAACCACCAGGCCGCGCGACCTAGGCGCGCGACCCAGGCCGCGTGAGCCCAGGCGCGCGACCCAGGCGGCGCTAGCCCAGGCCGTGCGACCCCGGCGCTAGCTCTTTCTCTGATCTGATTGTAGTTTTTTTTTTTTTTTTTGGGTATTTCGGCTTGTACAGTCTTGAGACTTAGAATTTGTTTAAATTTTTTTGGTTTATAAATCGAGTCTTAGAGACTCGATTTTCAGGTGCTTTCCACGTGGAAAAAGTGCCACATCAGATGAGATTAGACCATGAAAATCGAGTCTCAAAAACTCGATTTATAGGCCAAAATCGAGTGTCTTAAACTCGAGTTGCTAGTTAAAAATATAGTTTAGAAACCGGAACTACTAACTATATAGTTAGGATTTTATGGCCATTTGGCCATTTTGGCCCAATAAAGTTGTTAACAAATATTATAATCACAAGATGAGGCTTTCACTAGCAAAAGCTTCCAAACCCAAAATTACAATCAGAACTGAGACCAAATAAAGGAAGGAAATTTATATAAACATCACGAATCATTATTTAAATTAACCCTTCATGCATTCCAATGCGAGTCCGATTTCAGCCACTAAAGCTTCATCATCATGAAGAACAAGAAATTATCATAGAGGTATTTCAGCCACTAAAGCTTCATCATCATGAAGAACAAGAAATTATCATAGAGGTGAGATACCTGCATTATAGTCTAATCAAATACTTCACCTAAGTATTATAATCCTAACTTAATTTTCAGTAACTACAAATCCAACTCATGTAGCTATGAGGATCCATGCTATTCCAAAACTGCATATAGAAAATTCAATTTTTCTCAACTTGAAGTCCTTGTTCTTCATTTTTTGTCAAACACCACCACATCAGAGCCCTTAGGATTATACCAGTGGTACACTCAAACTCATACAAAGGAATCCCCTTTAAAATTCTACTCCATAATATGGGGACTCAGATTTCTTTGTTTTTCTGTTTAAAAGAAGATTTCTTTCCCTTCACTAAGGGATTAATCTTCCTGGCTCGGTCATTTAAAAAGCCCTTCAACCATTCTTTGTTTTGAAGTTTAGATTACATTTAGCATTTCCCAAAAGTCCGTATATGAAGGAGATCTCTAGAGGTCAAACATGGGACTCCAAACAACATAACAAGTTTTATCTGAAGAGTTCAGAAACTATGAGTGTTTGTCATATCTCCAATGGATAAAATTTATAAAGAAAACCTCCGAAAACTATCAGTGGTAACTTTCCATAATTTTATTAATGACTACATTATTATATGAGAAGTGAGAACACTATTGATTAAACCACATAATTTCCCAAAAAAAAAAACTTAGTCATATAAAGAGAAAGTACTCATCCCTTCTTAAAATTCTTATTTTATTGAAATTCCAAATTTTGTGAATTGGACAAGTGGACTTTGGATTTTCATCACAAGTGACCATTTCCTTATTTTCCAGCCATTGAGTTGGAGGATTCTAGTGGCCTAGAAAGGCATTTCCAGATGGTTTCACAATGGCTTTTTACAAAGTTGTTGGGGTGTTGTGAAGGCAGATATTACAAGGGTTTTCCATCATTTCCATGGGCATGGCACCTTTAAGAAAAGTATTAATGCCACGTTTATCTCTCCTAATCCAAAAAAACCAGGGTGATCAAGATTAAGGACTTTTGTCCTATTAGTTTGATAACAGGGACTTACAAGATCCTGGCTAAAGTTTTGGCAATTGGGTTAAAGTTGGTGCTTCATAAGGCAGTGTTGGTTCCTCAAAATGCCTATGTTAGCAAGAGGCACATTCTGGATTCAGCTTTAATTGCCCATGAATGCTTAGATAGCCGTCTTAAGTCAGGAATACCAAGGGTTTTGTGCAACCTAGACCTGGAGAAAGCACACGATCACGTAAACTAGAATTTCTTGAGGTACATGCTTCGTTGATGTTGGTTTTTGTCTAAATGGAGACGTTGGATTTATTCATGTATTTCCATGGTTCGACTTTCTATGCTTGTGAATGGTAGCCCCAGCTGATTTTTTCACAGTTCTCAAGGGTTGAGACAAGGAGAGGCAATTGGAGAATATGGAGAGGCAGTTGACTGGTTGGAAGAGGATGTATATGTCTAAAGGGGGACATATTACATTGATTAAAAGCACATTTTCTAGCCTACCCACCTAATATTTATCCTTATTTCCTATCGCTTTGAGTGTGGCTAGACGTATAGAGAAGCTACAAAGAGATTTTCTATAGGGAGGGTTGGGAGATGAATTCAAGTACCACTTGGTGAGTTGGAGGAATGTGTGTGAGCCACTCCAAAATGGGGGGCTAGGCATTCGAAATCTGTTTCTCTTTAATCAGCGTTGTTGGGGAAATGGCTATGGCAGTATGCTCTGGAGAGGGAGGCGTTGTGGAGAAGGGTTATTGACACAAAGTATGGAAGTCTCTATGTGTGTGTGTGTGTGTGTGTGTTGGGGGGGTTGGTGTTCCAATAGCGTACAAGGGCCATATGGGGTTTGCCTTTAGAAGAGCATAAGGAAGGGTTCGGATACTTTTCACCGCTGTGTTAGTTTTAAGTTGTGGGACAGTTCTTCTATTAAATTCTGACATGATCCTTGGTGTGGAGAACCTTCTCTAAAGGATATGTTGCTCGATACAAAGATTCATCAGTGGCAGAGTTGATTTCTTTCTCGGGGGATAGCTACCACTAGAATATTAATTTCATTCCATCGGTTTAAGATTGGGAGTTAAGATTCTACTTCCTCCTTTATGGACTTATTGTATTCTGGAGTGTTGAAAGGGGAAGGGCTGGATGAGCTGTGGTGGAAACCTGCTTCTGGAGGAATTGTTTTATCTTAGATCCTACAATAAAGTTTTACAATCCCCTTCCCAATTATCTTTTCCTTGGAAGACTGTGGAGTTCCAAAGTGCCTTCAAAGATCAAATTCTTTGTATGGACGGCGGCATTGGGTAGAATTTTGACTAATGAGAATTTGAGCAAGCATCAGCTCGTTGTTATTGATTGGTGTTGTACGTGTAAGAGGGTCAGGGAGACTATTAATCATTTACTCTTGCACTGCCTGATAGCCAAAGAGTTGTTGTGGGGAATGGTGTTTAGACTTTTTAGGATATCTTGGGTTATTCCCCAGGATGTAGTGGAGCTTCCAGCTAACTGGCTAGGCAAGTTTAGAAAACATAGAAATAGGGTGATTTGGAACATGGTCTCTCACTGTTTGACGTGGGGTATTTGGCGGGAGAGGAATGCTCGTATTTTCGAACAAACCGAAAGAGTGATTTAAGATTTGAAGATATCCTTCTTCCAAACTTTTTTTGGGTAGACAAATGCGTCGGTTGTCTTCTTTTTTACTTCTTTGTCTGATTTGCTTGATAGATGTAGTTTTTATGCTTCTTAGTTCTGTCTGTTCTCTTACTTACCTTAATACACGTCCTTAATGCTTTGGCCATTTGTATTGTTTTTTCTATCAATGAAGTCTATTACTTATAAATAATAATAAAAAGGCACCCAATCAATATATTAATCTCCTACAGTTTTTTTTCCTAGACATTTAACCCCAATTATTCCAAAATTTTGAATAACACTAGGTGAATGAATTTGACAGGAACCAAGTATCCACTATTCAGATTCCAAAATACCCTTGTTCAACTGCTATAGAAAGTGCAATCACATGAACCATGCAGCCTAAAAAAAAATTCTACTCCATAATATGGGGACTCAGATTTCTTTGTTTTCCTGTTTAAAAGAAGATTTCTTTCCCTTCACTAAGGGATTAATCTTCCGGGCTCAGTCATCTAAAAATCCCTTCAACCATTCCTGGATTTGAAGTTTAGATTACATTTAGCATTTCCCAAAAGCTCGTATATGAAGGAGATCTCTAGAGGTCAGACATGGGACTTCAGACAACATAACAAGTTTTATCTGAAGAGTTCAGAAACTATGAGTTTCTGTCATATCTCCAATGGATAAAATTTATAAAGCAAACCCGAAAACTATCAGTGGTAACTTTTCATAATTTTATTAATGACTATATTATTATATGAGAAGTGAGAACACTATTGATTAAAACGCATAATTCCCCCCCCCCCCCCCCCCCAAAAAAAAAAAAAAAAAACCAACTTGTCATATAAAGAGACAGTACTCATCCCTTCTTAAAATTGTTATTTTATTGAAATTCCAAATTTTGTGAATTGGACAGGTGGACTTTGGATTTCCAT
The DNA here is from genome assembly GCA_030021035.2 of Notholithocarpus densiflorus. Classification (NCBI taxonomy): domain Eukaryota; kingdom Viridiplantae; phylum Streptophyta; class Magnoliopsida; order Fagales; family Fagaceae; genus Notholithocarpus; species Notholithocarpus densiflorus. The sequence continues at coordinate 165,136 of JARYZH020000449.1, read as the reverse complement.
CACAAGTGACCATTTCCTTATTTTTTACACATAAGATAGAATAGTGCTCATCTTTTTTCTTCTTTTTCTTGATAAGCGATGATGACAATTGACAAGGCTATATAATATTGCCCATCATTGTCATCACCAACACCAAACTGCAAAATATTTTATACAAATGAAATCATTTTAACCCCTTACAACCCAATTTCATAATAAGTCTTCAATGAAATTTATTCTTTACACAAAAATATATGTAAGTGCTTCAATTAATTGCTCACATATAAGAAAAAACAAAGCTAAGCCACCTACACACATCCTCATTCTTCCTATTCTTTGATCTTAACCTCGTACTATAGCACATGATGAGCCAAAATGATTTGAAAACAAAGACACAGAATTACATAGATTGGTGAAATGGGTCTTGAATCCAAACCTCAGACTATAATCTTAATTTGCAAATTGTAATCTTTTTCAAATCTAAAACTTTAAATTTAAACACAAGTAATCAGCAAAACCCAGATATCAAAATTCAATGGTGGTTGTAAAAATGAACGATAAATATGAAAATAACCTTCAAACCAGAAGGTCCTCTACCATATCCAAAGTACTGAACCGCGTGCATAAGCTTTCCTGCCATACTCACAGTCACAGATGATAAGTTTTGTGTATGTGTATGAGAGAGGGAGGGAACTATATGCTTGCGATATTCAACACGTGTACGTCTCACTGACAGGTGGGGTCCACTGTCGGTGAGACAAAGGTCTCATGCGCCGGCGCATACTAAGAGTTTTGAATTTTCTCTGTGCAGACAGAGAGAGAGAGGGAACGGAGTAGACTCATGCGCCGGTGCAGACAAGAGTTTTGAATTTTCACTGTGCAGACAGAGAGAGGGAACGAAGTAGACAAACAGAATGCAGCTCACTACCGGGTGTCCAGGTTATGGATAAATTATAGAAGGACTAAATTGTAATTGTACCCTTGCATTATACCATTTTGGGTATTTATTTATTTATTTATAAAAAAAGTTGATTACAAAATTGGTTGTAGCTTACGACTACTGCTTCCTTTAAAAAAACTAGTGGATTGCTCGCGCGATGCGCGAATTATGTTGTAAGCTTCTATGTAAGAAGGTTATGGAAAATGTTGAATATATTAGAGTAATAATATGAATTATTGTTGCAATAATATAAAGGTTTTTGTTGAATTAAAGTTGTACAAATTGAGGTGATAAAAAATATAGACTATAGCGTAATTGTTATAAAAATTAGAAATTAGATGAAGCAAATAGTTTGTCATAAAAAGCGAGAATTTTAAGTTGCACGCATATATCCATTACAATTTTTTTTTTTTTTTTTTTTTGGTGCTAAATTGATATGAAGCCTCTTAATTTGGAAATACACTTCAATGACTATGGTGTGCATTTTTATAAGAAAACAAAACAATACAAAATTCAATTTTGGTTGTAATCCTTTTCGAGTTCTTTCTCAATTGGATACCTCAAAGTTACATGCTTTAAGGGCTGAATGCCAATCATTCAAAGTTATGTGCAAATATAAGATTAAAGGTTAAATACAAAATTACTCTGATAAAGCACCATATAACAGAACCTTATGTTTTAAAATAATATATATGAAGTTATTTTTATAGCTGCACACTTCATTTGTAACAGAATCATTATTACAAATAGTTTAACAATGGAAGAACACCAAATGACCAAATACTGTGCTATGGAACTTAAGAGAAGATACCAAATTGAATTATAATATATTGCACATATAGTAATACATGGTGCCAAGAGTGAATTGTCGCAAATTCCAAATAATTTGTAAATACAAAAAGAAAAAGAAAAAGAAATCAGATGAATTTTGAAAGCCATATGGTTACCAACTTACCACTATAATTCCATTTAAATAAAATTGTACATGTTTAAGGCCAGGTGACTCAATATTGTATCTTTGAAAGAAATCTAAATTGACGCAAGACCAAATGGGGTCCCGTTGTGTGTGTTGGGTCACCACCAGCAACCATCACCATATTCACCCTTAATTGGCATCAGCAAGCAGCCAATCACCAAAGGTCAATTTGTTTTTGTAGATATGAAATCGTTTGCTAAAATAATATCTGTAGACACATGCCATGTTAGATTTATCTAGCTAATATCAATTCTCCAATCTTATAGTAATCCTTGATGTGTTTTTGTTATTGTACAATGAGTAAATTGATCTTAACACAACCAAAAATTTCAAGGAATATAGAGATAACACTATAGGCTGCCAATTCATGTACTCCATAATTAACCCAAAAAAAGAACAATTACCATGTGATATCACCATGACCGATCTTGGATTATTCCATCCATGAAATTCACTTTCTTCTTCAATGCAAGCTTCAAATCCTCGATTGTTGTGATTCAACGATGTCGTATCTTCACACACAAATAGAAAGAAAGAAGGAAAACAACTATTTTCTTGTCAAAATGTGTATTATCTTTCAATATAATTTTAATTACAGCCATATGCTTGTCAACATCTAGAGAGAGAGAGAGAGAGAGTACCAGAGGAAGTGTCATCTAGCAAATTGAGGACAGAGATACAAATGGTGATTCCCAACGTGATCACAACCCACAAGGTTCAATATACTTTTAACCCTACCTTCTTCACATTAATGCTTTTGCATTTGTATTCTAGTTCTAGTACTTATATAAGAAGATTGGGAATAGGAGAAGTTAGGCAATGCAAGAGTTACATGTGAAGGTGGAGACGAAAAGCCCAAATCTGATATCAAGGCCAGGTAAATGAAAAGCATTCTAATTCCTTTTAAGATGAGGATATTCACTATTTTAAATGAGAGAGAAAGAGAAATGACCACATGGCACTCATTAAACATTTAGGTAAGGCAATTGTTCGAGTATGCTAAAAGACATGAAGAGAAGAGAGATGTGGAGGGAGTAAACTCTTCAAAGGGAGCACCACATGGCAGAACCTCATGATCTCCCACATGAGGTTTCTACTTATTTTTATATATAAATATATATATATATATATATAGATTGATTAGCATTAATTAACATGTTTTTTTACGCTTAATACAACAAAAATTGGGTTTTACCCCTTTCAGCCAAACTTTCTAGCAAAATGGCCCCTGTCTGAAACTATTTAGGGATATGCCCCTGTTTTGAAACTCGATTTTCAGAAAATCGAGTTTCAATGAAAAACTCGATTTGGCGAAAATCGAGTTGCTTGCAAAAACTTGCATGGAACTTGAGTTCCATGTAGTTTTTTTTTTTTTAAAGTTTAATTGCCTATAACTCGATTTTTTCCAAATCGAGTTTAAAATAGAGGCATATCCCTAAATAGTTTCAGACAGGGGGCATTTTGCTAGAAAATTTGGTTGAAAGGGGTATATCCCAATTTTGGCCCGCTTAATACACATGTCAAATTTACTATATGATCTATAAGCTTAAATTTTATGCATAATTTTAAAATATAAAAACTTACAGTTTAAACAATCTATTGATAACATAGCTATTGACTTTTAATTTTTTAGAAATTTTGCAAGCATAGAAGATATAGAAAGAAAATGTAATCCAATGGTAAATTTATCAAAACTCACCTCTAATAAAAAGATATTGAGTAAGGTTGTAACATTAGGTTACAACTAATTTTGTTGCTAAACTTTGTCACTAGAATTTTTTTGTATGAAATTATTATTATAAAAATGTTGTGTATGTAGCACTAAAAATGTGTATAAAAATGATACACTATTATGGAAAATTATCGATTTGCTACCTTATTCTTCTAAACTTTGCATTTCAACGTTAGTCTCTTCACCATATAATATTTAGGCTAAAATGCAAATTGCACTCGAGTATGAAACACTCGAGTTCCTGGTCTGCACATTTAAAGAAAAAAGAGATAGAGGAAAACCAAACAAATGAGGAATAAGAAAAGCTCTGTAACAAATTCTTCACCTAGAGCCCATGCCTCCGCCGCTTGGAGCCTTTGCCGTTCAGCTTGAGCCAACCGCCATCACCTAGATTCAGTTAGGGAGATCCGGGTTCATGGGTGGAGCTGAGGGTGATTTGGGTTCATGGGTGGTTAGGGAGATTTGGGTTCGTTGTTTCTGTTAGGGGTTAGGGTTTGTTGTTTTTGATCTGCCTTCTTCTTCTTTGTTGATCTGCATCTACTTCTTCTTTTTTAGTTAATTTTTGCCTTCTTTGTTGCGTTCTTTCTTCTTTGAATTCTTTGTTCTCTGGCTTCTTCACTGCCTTGTTCTTCTTTGTCGTTTCAATATGGAACTCGACTGTTTCATACTCGAGTTCTACTAGAAAAATCATAAAACTTGAGGCTTTGTGGCTCGAGTTCAAAGAGCAAAATTGAGTCTCTTAGGCTCGAGATGTTAATTTTCTAAATAGTTTGGAAACGTTGCTAACTAACAACATTGTTTGGTGCTTGGTACTAGATTCCAATTTTTTCCCACTATTTCATTCCTAAAATCACTTACCCAGACCTGTTGAGCAACGAACCCCATAATATGCATAAGCCTCACCTGTACCTCTACCTACAGGCTACAAATCCATAATTATTTTCGTTTAGTGGCTGCTACTCTAACTAGTGATTCATTAATGAAGAAGCATCTTGACAATTGACAAGTCACTTTCATTGTTCTTTGTCTTTTGCATTCCTTTCCTCTATTTTGTCCTTGGGTCATGAGAATTGGAGAGAGGCTTAAGCAGTTTTACCTTTGATCAACATTTTGGTCTAACATTCTAAAAGAGGAGTGGGCTAGCTATTGATGGGTAGAACTTGTGGTGAATCCATGTGGACCTAGAACATCCTAGAGGAGGGCAGCACTGTTTTGGCATTTTTGAGTTTGATTTGGGGATCCCATTTGTTAACGGGTCATAAAATAAAATAAAGTGATTTTATAAGGGAATATGGGTTTTCTAATGAGTCAGAAACATATTTTATTTTCAAGTAGTGCTACAAGAACCCAACTTTGATGGCTCCAGATCAGGTCCAAAGCGGCGACGACAGTAACAATGAGTTTCTCTTCTCTTTCACTCTCTCTCTCTTTTGCTTTTTCTAGCCATTGTTGGATTTAAATTTGTTGGGGGGGGGGGGGGGGGTTTGTTGCTAGAATTGTTGGTGGGTTTTGGTTGCCGTCGAGCTGGACCTACTCTGCAGCCACCACTATGGATCTGAAGCAAATCTCTGTCGCTAGCGAGCAAGAACGAACAAGATAGAGAGGGTTTGTGGGTGACGAATCAAAGAGGGTTGGGTTTTAAGTGAGTACAAATCCCTTCTTTAGCAAAACAATGTCATTTCAGAAGCTCCAACAATGATCTTTGTTTTAATTGAAATGGTGTTGTTTTAGGGGGCTGATTTATCAAAAAAAAAATGTCAGCATGCCAATGTGTCACTTAACAGCTCAAACTAATAGAGGGTGGGAGTTTTGCTAACGGAACCAAACTTCAGGGTGTAAAATCCAAGAAACCCTAAACTTCAGGGGTGTACTTTGCAATTTATTGAAAAATAAATTACATCATCTTCTACTTGTTGGGGTGACCACAACTCGTATGATCCATTTGAAGAAAAGACTTGTCAAGGTTCTAACCAAAACAAATGCAAAACTTGATCAAGTCTTGGAATTGGACACAAAGCAGCAAAAAGAGAATCACCGTTTCTTGTCGCTTTCCTATCATTTTATAGAAGAAAGCATTAAGGAATTTTGCACTACTTCTCTTGTTACATATTTTTGGCAAAGGAAAGAAAACGTTTAGAGGTAATTACAGTAAACCCACCTGTAGTTTTGCCCAAATTCACATTGCCTACTCGTGGTTTGAAAAGTGTCACTTTGCCTACCTGAGATTCTCTCCGTTTGTCTTCCGTAACCCACTTCTGTTAAAAATAAGGGCAATATGTATTTTTGCTCCCCTCTTATGTCTCTCTCCTTCGAAACAAAAAATATATATTAAGAAAACAAGAGAACAAGATCAAAAAGTGCTAGGTATAAAATTTTACGCAATGTTTTAGAACTTAGCTCAAAGAACATCAATGGAAAACAAGAACACAAGATTTCAAACCCAGGCATATATTTCAAACCACAAATTTCAAATCTGATATATTTCAAGGACTTATCAAACCTAGGAATTTATATTTTAAGGACTCTTTTCAATTGCATGAAAATATTTCAAATCAAAAAAATTTCAATCCTAGAACACAAATTCTTCTCTGCATCTTCTTTGAAGCAATATTTGAGATTTCAATTCTATGTTCCCTACCAATGCAGCAACTACAAAGAAAAAAAAGGCAAAGCACCCATAAATATTTGGTAGTGGAGAAAGAACATGAAAAGCCAAAAGAAAGAAATGGAAGTGAAGGAAGATGAAGAAAACGTACTGGGCACTATTGAAGCATAAAGATTGAAGAGGAAAGGGAGATAAGATGATTCAGAACAAACAAATATAACTAAAAAATAACTTTAAAGTATGGTCCATCCCTACAAGCAAACCATAATTAAACAATCCAGAACACCCATTACCCAAGAAAAAATCAAATTCTCAACTCAAACACTCTCTTTAGTAAAACCCAGCAATGTCACTAATCTTGTTGAGTTGCTTACATAGGAACACCTAAAGCACAAACACCAAGACATTCACCAGCACAATCACCATTGAACATGGGGATAAATATAGCATTTATATATATATAAAACCATTTTTACATCAATTTCCCTGAGTTCCTCAGCAACTAAACACAACCGCCCTTACTGCCATTGCGACCTATTACTGAACATCATGGCTGAAAGTTCAATTAGTGTGTAAAACACTAATGAATGTTTAGACCCCCAATTTCAAATTTATCCAACACAAGCTTTTACCCAAATAGTAGATGTGCTGAATAATAGGTACAAGCAAAAACCCAAACAAATAAACAACTCTATACCAGAATTAATCACAACACAACAACAATTAAAGGTAGAGAGTAAGGGTTAGAAAGATGCAAACACAAGGATAACACCGACACGTGTTATCGAAGAGGAAACCGAAGAACTCGGCGAAAAACCTCTCCGCCACCCTCCAAGCGGTAAAATGATCTACTAAAGAGTAAAGTTGGGATAAACGAATAGCAATAAACCTTCCAAGCCTAATCTACCCAATGCACTTAAGCCCTCCAAACTTTTTGCTCCAACAAGGTTAAGCCTAACCGTGTCTTCTTTAGCTTTCCGGATCCTGCAATAAGCCCATTGCATCAACCAAATGAATTGGTCATCTCCGAACTGCTTCCCAAGCACCAAAATACCTCCTCACTGATATGGATATGGTGAGATAAGAATTTGACTAATGAACCTCTCAAGGGTATGTCAATGGAGAGGGTGAGAGTAGAGGATTTTGGAGAATCAAATGTCTAAAATTGTGGATGAGTCAATCTTGGTTTTCTCTAGGGTTTCTCTCTCAAAATTCTCTCTAGAAGTTCTCTACATTTCGTGGATATAACTGTATAAGGGTATTTATAGTAGTGTGCGTGAGGAATGTGAAAGGTCATTTTTTCAGCAAACAGGGCATTCTGGCAACTCACTCTCGCGACTAGAACGAGTTGCGAGTTAATTGCTAGGCCAGACTGTACTTTTTGTCCTGTAGTGCTTCAGCTCTCGTGACCTTTTAGCTTCCTGCATGCTTCACATGTGTGGCATTTTGGCGAGTTGCCAGTCACGTAAGAAACCTCCAAATGCACACATTCTTGAATTTCTTCACACTCTCTCACACACAGCCCTTAAATTATTCTCACCTAAATACAGGGTATCTAATTGCTAAATTACAAGCAAATTTAGCACAGAATAAAGCCGACACATGATTGAATAAATTCAACCTTACAATGGCTACCACCAGCCACAAACGGCATGTCTCTCTCTCGCTGTGCTTGGTTCACTCTCGGTCTCTCTCTGTCCATCAGCTCCATCCAAAAACCCCAAATCCATCTGTCCCCACAATACAAAATCCCCCATTTCTCTGTCATCTCCTTCAATACAAGCAACAAATCCCACCGAATTCATCATCTCCATAAACAGAGACCTCAAACCTTATCTACCAAAAGCCCCAAAATACAAAACCCAGAACATAAAGTGATAAAACAAAACTTAAACACCTTTACCTTCAAAAACCCATCTCCATCAGATTCAGACCTGTTTATGCTCTACACAGTAGCACCATCGTTGGGAGTAGTGTTTACTGGAGTATTGACGATCCTCCTCTCACTTTGTTTTAATATTCTTTTCCTTTTGCTTTTCATTCTTCTTTTTGTTTCTCCACTGACATTGAAATTTCTTACCATTTTGTTTTAGTTTGGTTGATGATTGGATTCTAGGAATTTGGTAGTTTGGTTATGGTCAAGAAATTGAAGAGTAAAATAAACGTTTAATTTTTTTTTCTAGGCTATATTTGGAATTTTTACGTTCTCATTGAAGTTCTTCACTTTTAGCTTCAACAATTTTTACAAAAACCACTTTTTGATCTTGTTTCCTCTGATTTTGTTATGTTTTTTGTGTTTTTAACGGCAAAAGTGAGATGACAAACGGAGCAAATCTTAAGTGAGCAAAGTGACACTTTTCAAACCACGAGTAAGCAATGTGAATTTAGGTCAAACCACAAGTGGGCAACTCATTGCCTATTTAATTTTTAATTTTGTGCCAAGTGAATTACTAAGTGTAAAAATCGAAAAGTCCAAATACAATTAAATTCTAAATTAAATTTCAATTAGAGTCCCAATTTTTTGCCACGTGTCCATCTATGGTTCTATTTTTTGTGGCAAGTGAATTATTCGGTGCAAAAATCGAAGTCTAAAACCAATTAAATTCTAAATCACGTGTGTGTGTGTATATATATGGGTGGCGCTTGTGTCTAGTGGAACTGGCCACTGGACACAAGCCATTCCATATATATATATAATGAGTAACCATTACATATTTTAGAAATGTATGGTTTAAAAAAAGTGTAAGCTAATATCATGTACAATTTGAACATATTCTATAAAAATATATATAATTTAAACCATATAATTGTGATTATTTTTAATTGTATCTGTGCATATGCACAGGACTACACACTAGTGCCTTTTAATGTATGGGGCATTTCATCATACTTCGCTAACATAGAATTCACAATATCAATTCGGGGCAAGTAACCCCTTTCAACTGCACATATCTTGTTTTCTTTTATGTACATGACCTGTAAAAACCCTGATTTAAGTACAAACAAATTCAAGAATTCCAGGCATAATATACTTACTTATGGGCTCATGGTTCCACGATGATCTTCCCAATAGCATGGCCGTCAATACTCTTAGCCCAAGCATCTTCAGCCTTGCTCAGGGAATGCTTCGAGTCAATCACAGTCTTAAGTTTACCTTCCTTCACCAACTTAACAAGATAATCCAGGTTCTCACCCTTGGCAATTAATAATACTGGCAATAGCTGCTTCTTTGAGAAGGTAAGTTTCTTTACAGCAAACGTCATCATGGCACCAGGTCCAGGAGTTAAATCAAAGACCTTCCCATTTGCACTCAAATTGGGCTCAAAGGTTGACCATGGAATGTCTCTTGCACAGTGGATCACGGCATCATACTTCTTACCAGATGGACTCTTCAGAGCTGCCCCATCTGGAGTCTTGTAGTCAAGAACCTCATCAGCCCCCAAGCTCTTGACAAAGTCAATGTTGCGAGCCCCACAAGTAGCAGTCACATGAGTGTTTCCAAGCTTTGCCAGTTGAACAGCATAGTGACCCACACCACCTGAGGCAGCGGTAATCAAAATGTTTTTCTGTGGGCCACTTTCATCAAGGTTGATCCCAGCATCTTGGGTGAGAGCCTGGTGAGCTGTAAGACCAGCAATCGGTAAGGCTGCAGCTTCAGCTGCTGAAGCTTCAGCTGGCCTAGAAACTGTCAGCCTCTCCTTGGTCACAGTGAACTCAGCTAATCCACCTCCATCCTGTCAATATATAACATGACAACAGACAAAAATAAATATGGCTAATATCAGCAACTTATAAGTATTATCACAGTTGAAATATCCACTGACCAGAAATTCTGCACATCTAGATTTGCTACAGGAATTTTCCAACATCATGCAAGAAACCATGCACATAATATTTAACGCAAGGATGGTTATACCCTCAAAATGTAAAACATGGATGACTGATGAATCAGGAATGGAATGTGCTATATAGATAACCGCTGTATGTATCCCAAATCCGGAAGTAGTATAAAAAAAAGAGAACAAATTCAAGGAATCCTAGGCCAATGTATGTTACAGTCTAGTGAACAGAATTCACTACTACCCTGGTGAATTAAGAATGCCAGTACGCCAGTTCAGGAAATCCCAAAATTTTCAACCCTTTCTTCTCTTTTATAATCTTTCTGAAAAGCAATATAGAAAGTACAATCAAAATCTTATATATATTTAAGTTCTTGGCTAATACCAAGCTCAATAAGGGGTATTAAAAAACTACCTTATCAAACTCTAACTTCTAGTGAAACTATCTATTGAAGTTACATATAAGTCCAGCATTCCACATGCCCAGATAAGTGGCAGACACTTCCTGTTCCCATTCCATATGCCGCAACAATCCACAATCTTCTCAGTTTTACAGTCCCATATTTCTTGGATAGGTTCCAGAAAATGCATTTGTCAGGTTACTCCCAAACATTTATTGGTGATATTAAACAAAAAGCAACACAGGCTAGTTTAACTATAGCAATAAATTAATTTAGTTGATCAGTTGAAGTAGAAAAGTGATGGGGAACAAGGGCTTCTCGTATGGTCAAGCTTCATGGAAGAAGAAAGTAATGATTTGCATCCATACCTTACTAATTACAATAAGTTTCCTCCAGAGTATTTTATATTCCACACGATTACCATTAATAATTTTATTGTATGAATCAATTATATTTCATAAAAAATAGCCATGCCACCATTTTATTATTGTGTTGTTCCCTTGCACTGTACAATTAAGCAAAGTTAAGGAAACCTAAATGCAAGATGCAAAGAAAAAATGGAAGAAATTATTATTTCTCTCAATCTAAATTACAGATTACAACTGATGCTCTGTATATATAGAGCCTGAACTAATTAGCCATTAGGGAAAACAGAATAACAGCTCTCTAACAAATACAACCAATCATCATATAACATGTGAGCTGAGCTTGTAACTACCTGCCTTTCTATTTTGCATGTGATAAATGCCTGCTTCTATTAAATAACCAATTACAATAGCTGGAAGCTACAATCATCAATTCATCATGTAACATGTGTCACTATTGCCTGTTTCTCAGTTTTAGTTAATGGATCTCCTGTTGGTTTCTTTGGAAGCTCACGAAGTCTAAGACAAGGTGATCCGTTGTCTCCTCTTCTCTTCCTTTTAATTACGGAGGTTTTAAGTAGGATTCTAAAGAAAACTAAGGATAGTGGTCTTATTTGGGGCATTCATGTGGGACCTATTAACTCTATTGGTATTCGTATTTCCCACCTTCTGCTTGCTGATGATACCATTCTTTTCTATAATGCTTCTAGGGAGCAGTTGCTTTCAATTAGGTTGGCTTTGTCTTGTTTTCAAGCTTTTACCGATTTGAAGGTGCATGTGGGGAAAAGCAAGATTGTCCCTATTAGGGAGGTGAGTAACCTTCACACTTTGGCTAATATTCTTCAATGCAGGGTGGGCAGTTTGCCTATGAAATATTCAGGCATGCCCTTTGATACTTCGTCTAAGATAGCCTCTATTTAGACTCCTATTTTGGGATGATGGAGAAGAAGCTTTCGGGTTAGAAGACTTTATTTATCACAGGGTGGTAGACTCACTTTGTTGAAAAGTACCCTTTCAAGTCTTCCGACATATTTTCTTTCGCTATTTATTGTTCTTAAAGCTGTGGCAGCTAGATTAGAAAGAAATCAGAGAAAGTTTTTTGTTGGGTTCCTCAGAGGAGTGTTTCAAATACCCTTTGGTGGCTTGGGAGATGGTTTGCTTACCTCTTGAGTTGGGTGGATTGGGGATTTGGAAGTTGGTGTCTTTTAATCAAGCTTTATTAGGGAAATGGTTATGGAGATATGACCATGAAGTTACTCATCTTTGGCGGAGGGTTATTGCCATGAAATATGGAGAAGGGAAAGGGGGGTCAAGTACTAAAGTTTGTAGAAAGGCCCATGGGTGTGGTTTAGGGCGAAGCAGCATTAGTGAAGGGTGGGAGAGCTTTTCTAAGCACTTGTCTTTTGTGGTGGGTGATGGTTCTCATATTCTTTTTGGCATGATAAGTGGATTGGGGAGAATCCTCTCAAAACTCTTTACCTTGGGTTATTTGAGTGTTCAGACAAGAAGGAAGTTTGTATTTCTGGTGTTTTGTGTCTTCTAGTGGGTGGAAATGACAGAGTATGGAATTTAAGATTTTATAGGAATTTCAATGACTGGGAGTTAGAGGCATCGTTCTCTTTTCTTCACTTGATTCAATGTTGGATTCCTCTGGGTGTTGGAAGCAACAGTCTATGTTAGGGCCTTAATGGAAGCGGGAAGTTTGATACTCGATCTTTCTACCATAAGAATTGAATGTTCCTACTTCCATTTTCCCTTGAAAGGGCATTTGGAAAGCAAAGGTTCCTAAAAGGATGGCTTTTTTAATGTGAACAGCTACTCATAGCCAAATTCTTACATTAGATAATTTTATGCTTTGAGGTCGTGCTTTGGCAAATCAGTGTTGTACGTGTTATTGTAATGAGAAATCTGTGGATCACCTTCATATTTTTTTTCCGTAAGCACATTTTCTGCGGGTGCATATGCTTCAGTTGTTTGGGATTCGTTGGGTCATGCCAAGTTCTATTGCTGACTTATTATTTTGTTGCTAGCAATGGCTTGGGAAACATAATTCCAATATTTGAAATTTGATTCCAAGCTGTTTGATGTGGATTATTTGAATAGAACGTAATCGGCGTTCTTTGGAGGATACTGAGAAATCATTGTCTCAGTTGATTGTACCAATGGACTCTCTTAGATTGGTCTCAGTATTGGGGATTCTCGAACTGTTCCTCTCTTACTGAATTTCTCGTCTCTTACCATAGCTTCTTGATTCCTATGTTTCTTTGTTTTTTTTGTTGTTCTATGTTCATTATCGTGAACACCCTGTATTCTTTTTCCTTTTTTTTATTAATAATATTACTTTTTTACCCATCAAAAAAAAAAAAAAAGACTTAAGACTTCCCATTTACTTCATCATGCACTGTATCTATGTCAGGTGGCACCAAGTCTTGGATTCAATTCTCATCTCTAATGAATATTTTGATAGCAGATTGAAATGACACATTCTGAAATGTTGTATAACTTAGATTGAAATTTCATGTAATATTTGAGTGGCAAATGGATTTTGGAGGTTAAATGGAGGACATGGGTTGCTGTCTCTATTCTGGTAGATGGGGGACCTGACTGGTTTTCTTTTTCAGTAGTTCTTGTAGGTTACATCAGGGGGATCCTTGATAGCCCTTTGCTTGTTATGGTGATGGAGGCTTTTAGTTGTATGACTAATAAGCAAAAAAAAGGGAGGTATAGTGTCAGGTTTTCAAGTTGGGAATGAGAGTAATGGAGGCTTACTAGATTCTTATCTTCTGTTTAAGGATGGTACCAAGGAATGAAATTTGAAACCTTACATATCAACAGCACAATAGAAGGATTAGTTGGTTTTGGCCCAAGGTCCTACCGCATAAAAAAGAGGAGTAACTAGTAAGTACTACATGGCTCAGGTTTTTAAGAGTTGCATTGATAGAGATAACTCATTTTTTCCCAGATGTGTTATTATTCCCCTTTCTTTTTCATTCTAGTTAATGACATGGGAAGGGGTGAAGAAAATTAGAGATTTAATATAATCACTGTGACAAATCCCTCATCTTCCCTTCTTTTAATTTGACTTTTTAAAATTAGAATTACTTCGAAAATAGAAAGAATAATAGTGGGTTCAGCTTCAGTGAAACTCAAACAAGGAAATTATTAAGATAAGAATGGTGATAGATATGGGGTTATGAATATTAATTAAAGGGAAGCATAAAACCAAAGGAATAAGAATGAGTTCTCACGGAGTGGTTAATCGTAGCTACAACTTTGTCACCAGCTTTGAAACTTTTGACTCCTGATCCAACCTCTACAACCTCTCCTGCCACATCAGTACCTTTTCCAACAGAAAATATGATAAGCAAAAGGCAGAGATGGAAGACTTCCCAAAAATTTGCAACAAGCAACCGCCAGCAAGAAATTCAGTTCAATAGATATATCACCAAAACTACTCATTGGTTAAAAAAGTAATACCATTTATATATGATGTCTGTATGGTTATAGAATCGTCAGTACCACATGAATGACATAAATGTGTGTTTTGGCTTTCAAAGTTCATAATCTTAAGGCTATTTTCATGCTTCTATTGAAGGAGATGTCACATGCAACATAAGTAGCTGAACTATAAAACCCATACAATAATAATAAGGTGTTCTTCTTCATGCCAAATTGAGTAGCGTGAACACTGATGCAGAACACAAATAGGAAATAAAGATTCACAAACGGAACAAGGTGTTCTTCTTCATGCCAAATTGAGTAGCGTGAACACTGATGCAGAACACAAATAGGAAATAAATATTCACAAACGGAACAACATTACGAAGCCCTAGGTTTCACCACCTAGAATTTGCCTGAAAACCCTAGGCATCACCACCTATGGGCATTTGGCATCACCACCAAACAAAGAGAACAGAGGAGGAGACATATTCTCAACCCATCATAATATCATTCTTATTCAAATTGTACTGTTTTTCACCATTAAAGGAGTACTAATTAAATAGGTTTTAGGGATTATATTAATATGACATCTAATCAAATCCCTTAAAACCCTCACCATTAAAACCAAATTCAAAAAATAAAATATTAGACGATTTTAATGCTCCCTGCATCAGACACCCAATTCAAAAAAACTTGGAGAAAAAGTGGTGTAAGGAAGCACATTTTATTATTTAATAATTATTGGTACGTTACACCCGTTTAAAACTGCAACCGTGTCCTCCATCCCATTATTATGGGATAACGAAGTCATTTGAGTTAAAGCACATTAGGAAAACATTTTTAACATGTATTGAGAAACGCATCATGTCATGGTGCTGCAAGCATGGGATTTGAAAGGGAGGGTAAGAGCACAACATTCAATCCTTGCCCCCTGGACAAAGAATGAAAAAAGTACAAAATTCCTGTTGGTATCTGCTTGCAGCTGCAGGTATTAAAGAAACATGTATATGCATCCTTGTGATTAATACAGAAATGGCCACAAAAGGAGCATCCATAAAATACTGTCATAATTTTTTTTTTTTCTTTTTTATTTAACTTGAACAGGGTATCTACAAATTTTATTATGTGTTCTGTCATGCTTAGCACTTACTATTAGTCAGCATATTTGTCAAAAATTAACAGTTTGAGGCTTCGAAATAGTAACAGGAAATCAAAAGTCAACTTATGGCTTAACTCAGCTTCGCAAATGTCAACGAAATGTATGTATTAAATGACTTCCCTACGTAAAAAGGGCTTCACAAAAAGGTTCTGTTAATAGAACCACACACAACAAAGAATTACCAGGTATGTTGAGGGAACTTGCGAGGCAAAAAAGGCCGCAGCACACCTTTCTGAATTCTCCAATCAAATGGATTTATACTAGTTGCTTCCAGTTTTAGCAAGAGCTCATCCTTCTTTGGAATGGGAACTGGAACTTCAACATACTGCAATAAATGTGAAATATATTTATCTTTAAAAGCACCTACAGGTATACTAACATGATTTCAAAGACTTAAAACACTATAGCTCTGTAAAGCATACAGCAAAGGCAAGGAAAATATTTACAGAAAATAAAACCACAAAACTACATTCACAACTTTAAGTTTCCAACTAGAAAGATTTTAGGACCATGAGCAGTCACTAATTTTCCACAAACGCTATGATTAATCATTCTGAGACCAAGGCATCTAAGGAAGTCAAAGAAGAATGAAGTACTGACAAGGTGCAGCCAAACAATAAAGTTGTTAACAAATATTATAATCACAAGATAAGACTTTCACTAGCAAAATCTTCCATACCCAAAATTACAATCAGAACTGAGACCAAATCAAGGAAGGAATTTATATAAACATCACAGATTATTAATTAAATTAACCCTTTATGCGTTCCAATGAGCCCGATTTTAGCCACTTAAGCTTCATTAGCACGATGAACAAGAACTTATTGTGGAGGTGAGATACCTGCATTATAGTCTAATCATATTGCACTATGCACATTAATAGTATTAATAAAACAGTTATTTCTTGATGATGCATCATCAAGAAATAAAAAAGAAGAAAAAAGAAGCAAACAAATATCTAGACCATATTTGGATATAAAGTTCCTGAGAAAATGTTATATCAGTCAATAAATCCTTCAAACAGCACGTTTATTTCTTGATGATGCATCATCAAATGCGTGATATATTTGTGAGAACAAACAGGAAACTTGTTTCCTTTCATTCTAAGGTTGGAAAAGGCTATACTCATACTCACAAACAGCAATATATAATGTAAAAACAATTGCCTCCAAATGAGAAGGGTAGGAAAGAGAAGCTGAAGAAACAAGAAAAAAGAATTGGAAGGAAAGGGGTGAAAAAGTTTGCAAAACCAGCATCATATCCAGCATCCAGCATTCTAGAATTATTCCTCAAGGTTCCCCACATACAGAGAGCTTTCTGCAGCAAGCAAAGCACCAGTAACTTACTCTTTGGACCGTGAAGTGATCTGTATTCTGTATAACTCACCCCCCCCCCTCGTTACATGCATATCGCCAATCTTTTTCCTAACATAAAATTTCACCTTTGTTAAAAAACTAAAGTTATTCAAAAAAAATTTCAAGATGGCCATATATGCTGCTTTTTTCAAACACTTTTCTAATATACGCCCAATTCAATCCCAGATGCCAATTTGGCTTCACATGGGTTGGGTTCTAAAGAACCCGTTTGGGTTGAGCATCTGAGGATGACAATTCCAGCGGAGGGTGAGGGCAGCATATTAGCAGTCACTACAGAAACTATTGATTAAACCACATAATTTACAAAGCAAACCTGACGTAGGACAACCTATGCTTCCCACCTAGATTAGTCCTACCGTAGAACCTTAGGCTTCCCACCTAAGGTGTTTGGAATCACCACCAAACAAATAATATGCAATCTCTGCAAATAATCTCAATAATAATAATAATAGTCTCCTTTACAAAAGAAATCATCTGGAGCTTTATATGCAGCTTTCAGGAATCACAAAGATAAGGATAAACTCTCCTAAACAAATCCTAAATAATTTCAAATATTAATCTGATAATCCTAAATAATCTCAAATACTAATCCAATAATCCTAAACAAATGATAATGATAAACTACTAATCCTAACCAAACTCAAATACCAATCCAAACTAAACAAATAACTACGTTACGATCTGAAATTATCTACTTAAAATCTAAAATGAAATATTGAAATAACTTTTGGTTATGCTCCTGCATTATACTCCCCTGGTTTAAGAAAACTCGACCTCGAGTTTTGTAGTGATGAAGAATTAAGACTTTGGTGCTTAATACTTCCTTCAGATCAGAAATCACCCTAGGAAGCACTGAGAGTAGAATAACCTTCAATTCCATGACACCATAGAACTCCTCTGGAAACACAAAATCAATGTGTTGAACAGGCACAATTTTATCTTGAATCATAGTATCAACCTTTTGGACTTCAACAACCTGTAGATGTTCATCAACCTCATGGATCATGAAGGGCTCAATACCACTTTCATCAGAATCAACCTCCACATCAAGTGCACCCTCTAAATCTTCGCTCACTTGTTGAAATTTCTCTTCTTGTGTAGACTCTATAATAGGTTCTTCTTGCTGCATCAATGTTGAAACATCATCTATTGGCACTTGTACCTCTATTTCAACATTAGTCTTTGGTGGAACCTAAGCATCCTTTTTCTGAGTAGAAGAGTCTAGCAAAACCATTATTTTTCTTAAGTCTTGAGCTATGGCAGTGAGTTCTTGACGGAAGGATGAGGTGTTTTCTTGTTGAATACTGTCTCTGTGGTGTAGAAAATTCCCATGAGAGGATTGAGGTTGATAATTCTCTTGATAGCATTGGGGAACATATTTCTCTCTAAGTATTTGTTTCATTTCATTCCAATCAGTTATGGCAGGCTTGCTCCTTTCTTTGCAATGATTCTCGATACTACGCCAAAAGTCTCTAGCTCTACTCCTCAATTTCAACCTGGCAAACCTAACCTTATTAGCATCTGATATCTTATTAGCATCTAGCAGACATATTTGATCAAAGAATTGATCCATCTCATCTAGCCAATTGATGAGGGTCCATGGATCTGGACGTCCATCAAATATTGGCGCTTCTAAGACTACCACGAATCACTGGAATAGACTTTCAACAATTTGATATGAACATGGGCTTGGTAATTTGGGCTTTGGCTGGTGCTTTGTACTGAACATTATGTGGGGCTTGATGAGTGTGGCTTGTAAATGAACTCTAGTGGCTGCTGGAACTTTTCTGCCTTTGAACTTTTCTTTTCTTTTCTTTTTTTCTTTTTTTCTGCAATACAATAAAGAAAGAACTAGAATATAAAACTAAAAGTGTTATCTACCAAGTTCAAAACTAAACACCGAAACTAGAGAAACAAAGGGAAACTAAAAGAGAAGAAGCGGCGGAGCAAAGCACGAAGCATCTTTGGGGTCGACGGCGAAGAGATGGCTGGGCTCGTCGGTGATGACTGTCAGCGGCACTCGAAGGTGGAGATCGGAGCTGGTGAGTCAGATCTCAGAACCTGTGAAGCGGCATGGTGGGAGCGAAGGTGACGGCGTGTCGGCGGTGGGATGTGCGATGGCGTCATTCCGTTGGTGGGATCGGCGGCTTTGATGGTGGGCTTTCAACTCTCTTCTGTCTCTGTCTCTGATCTAGTGGAGTGAAGTTGTGAATCTGAATTTTTTTTTTTTTTTGGTTGTGATCAGAGGCAGGCACGGATGGTGGTCAACGGTTTGGGAGGCGTTGCTGGCTTCTCTGTTGGCTTGGGGATGAAAAACTCATGTAGGGCTGTGGGGTATATACGGATTGCCGGGACTAGTTTGGGCTCTGGTTTGCAGATCTCGTGAGGTAAGAAATTAGGTTGCGTTGGTTTGCAAATCTCGTGGGGTAAGTATTTGAGTAATGGCATGTCTAGTGGTTGAGTGGTTTTCTGACGGTAAGTGTGGCTGTGGGTTGTCAATCGTGATTTAGGTTGCTGAAATGGGAGATCGGGTTGGGCTCTGATACCAAGTTGACGTAGGACAACCTAGGCTTCCCACCTAGATTAGTCCTACCGTAGAACCTTAGGCTTCCCACCTAAGGTGTTTGGAATCACCACCAAACAAATAATATGCAATCTCTGCAAATAATCTCAATAATAATAATAATAGTCTCCTTTACAAAAGAAATCATCTGGAGCTTTATATGCAGCTTCTAGGAATCACAAAGATAAGGATAAACTCTCCTAAACAAATCCTAAATAATTTCAAATATTAATCTGATAATCCTAAACAATCTCAAATACTAATCCAATAATCCTAAACAAATGATAATGATAAACTACTAATCCTAACCAAACTCAAATACCAATCCAAACTAAACAAATAACTACGTTACGATCTGAAATTATCCACTTAAAATCTAAAATGAAATATTGAAATAACTTTTGGTTATGCTCCTGCATTAAAACCTCCAAAAACTATTAGTGGTAACTTTTCATAATTTTATTAATGACTACATTATTATATGAGAAGTGAGAACATTATTGATTAAACCACATAATTTCCCCCCAAAAAAAACCAACTTGTCATATAAAGAGACAGTACTCATCCCTTGAAATTGTTATTTTATTGAAATTCCAAATTTTGTGAATTGGACAGGTGGACTTTGGATTTTCATCACAAGTGACCATTTCCCTATTTTTTACACAGAATATAGAATAGTGCTCATCTTTCTTCTTCTTTTTCTTGATAAGCGATGATGACAATTGACAAGGCTATATAATATTGCCCATCATTGTCATCACCAGCACCAAACTACAAAATATTTTATACATATGAAATCATTTTAACCCCTGACAACCCAATTTCATAATAAGTCTTCAATGAAATTTATTCTTTACAAATATATATATATATATATATTTATATATATATATATAAGTGCTTCAATTGATTGCTCACATATAAGAAAAAACAAAGCTAAGCCACCTATACACATCCTCATTCTTCCTATTTTTTGATCTTAACCTCGTACTATAGAACATGATGAGACAAAATGATTTGAAAACAAAGACACAGAATTACATAGAGTGGTGAAATGGGTCTTGAATTTATCCCTCATACCAGAATCTTAATTTGAAAACTGCAATCTTTTTTCAAATCTAAAAGTTCAAGTTTAAACACAAGTAATCAGCAATCAAGAAATTTTTTACAAATAAGGATAAACCCAGATGACAAAATTCAATGGAGTTAGTAAAAATGAAAAACAAATATGAAAATAACCTTCAAACCAGAAGGTCCTCCACCATAGCCAAAGTACTGAACCGCGTGCATAAGCTTTCCTGCCATACTCACAGATAAGAAGGTCCACAGAGAGGCAAGAGTTTTGTGTACGTGTGTGAGAGAGAGGGAGGGAACTATATGTTTGAGATATTCAACACGTACGTCTCACTGACAGGTGGGGTCCACTGTCGGTGAGACAAAGGTCTCATGCGCCGGCGCATACTAAGAGTTTTGAATTTTCTCTGTGCAGACAGAGAGAGGGAACGGAGTAGACTCATGCGCCGGTGCAGACTAGAGTTTTGAATTTTCTCTGTTCAGGCAGAGAGAGGGAACGAAGTAGACAAACAAAATGGAGCTTACTACCGGGTCATGGATAAATTATAGGAAAAACAAAATAGCAGAGCAGGGGGATTGTTTGGTAGAGTAGTTTGAGAAATGTTATTTGTAGTTTTTTGAAATATACGTGGGTGAAAAGTGTGTGAAAATATGTGTAATGTTTAAAATATAAAAATGTGAGTTTGAGATGAGGTAACAAACAAGCCCCTCTTTTTTTTCGCAGAAAGAGTTTCAACTTATGGCTAATAACTCAGTTTTTGATATAGGTGGGGATTGAATTAGAAATCTTTTATTCAACTATTAGAAACTTTACTAATTGAGTTAACTGAGACCCACCTATTTACTATATGATCTATAAGATTAAATTTTATGCATCATTTAAAGAGAGTTGCTATGTTCATAACATTTTTACAATATTTTCATAACAAATCATAGGTGGTTTGTTGTTATTAGTTCAAATTTGAACCTAACACTAAGATTACTTTTTTGCCCTAACAATAAGAACCAGTAACAACCTGCCACGTAAGATTTGTTGTAAAAATGTTGTGGACATATCATTTCTCTAATTTAAAAATATAAAAACTTGTAATTTAAACAATCTATTGATGACATAACTATTAATATTTAATTTTTTAGAAATTTTGTAAGCATAGAAGATATAGAGAGAAAATGTAATCCAATGGTGGATTTATAAAAACACACATCCAATAAAAAAATATTGAGTAAGGTTGTAACCTTAGCCTACAACTAATTTTGTTGTTAAACTTTATCACTTGAGTTTTTTTTTTTTTTTGTGAAATTGTTATTATAAAAATGTTGTGTATGTAGCACTAAAAATGTGTATAAAAATGATACCCTATTATGGAAAATTATCGATTTGCTACATTATTCTTCTAAACTCTGCATTTCAACATTAGTCTCTTCGCCATATAATATTTAGGTTAAAACGCAAATTGCACTCTATAAGTATGTCTGAAATTTATTTTAGGCCTCTAATTTTATTTTTGTTCAATTAAGTTCTTTAAATTTCAAATTTATTCCATTCAAGTCTTCTATCCAATTCTATTAAAATTTTATTTTATATATTTTTTATGTAAGAATTATTTTCAAAAAAAAAATTCATTAGTTAATTACTTTTTCCTATTAAACACTAATAATGTACCAATTTTAATTACTTTTTCCTAATAAACACTAATAATAATTTCTCATTTAATATTTATTTTCATGAATTAAAATTCTTGTTTTCATATAATAATGAATTATAAAAAAAATATTAATAATTTTTATGAAAAACCAAACAATAAAATGAAGGATGGTTATTGGATTATTTGCCGATTGGGGTTTGATAGGCCCTACAATAAAACAATCACTTTATGGCTCATTTTTTGCAAACTCAGAAATGAGTCAACTTTCTTTAAAAAAAAAAAGAAATCGGATAAATTTATTTGATGCATGAGTGTCCACTTGGACCCAAATAAACGGAGTTGATTACGACTTATGAGAGTTAATATAGTTAAGTTTCCATAAAAATAAATTACATTATCTTTTACAGTTCTACCTGTTTGGGTAACTACAAGTTGTATGATCCATTTGGAAGCAAAGATTTGTCAGGGTTCTAGCGAAAACAAACGCAAAACTTGATCAAGTCTTGGAGTTGGACACAAAGTAGCAAAAAGAGAATCATCCTTTCTTGTCGCTTTCCTATCATTTTATAGAAGAAAAGCATTAAGGAATTTTTCACTACTTCTCTTGTCACATATTTTTGGCAAAGGGAAGAAAATGTTTAAATATATTGTTGATCTCAAAAGTTTAACACCTGGTTTACTTATCAAAAAAGAAAAAAAAAAAAGCTTAACACCTGGTCAAACTAAAAATTAATATGTCATCACTCCATAAGAACTAAAATCAATCACTTTAAATTTGTTAAGGACTAAAATCAATCATTTAAAGCTTTATCTAATTATATATTTTTAAGGATTAAAAGTGGTCACTTCAAATTTCTTAATGACTAAAAACGTCACTTCAAACTTTGAGGTTAAAATCACTTTTGAGCAAAAAGATCCGGCTTAGTGCATAAAGCCCCTTTTTGTAGCAAAATGAAACCAGTAGCACTAGCACCGTAATCAGAGATGTAATCATTGCATTACTATCTACTCTGGTACATTGCTTTCATTTGAAATTTCTTTTTGGATGAAATTCAATTGAAATTTGTCGCTCTTTAGCATGGAATCACCATTAATTGAAAAAGTGGGAAGTCTTAATATGAAATTTATTAAGCAAGTCTCAATTCTCAAAACCATGCTTACGAAGCATTACGCTGTTAAAAGTAAAATATACGGTTTAAAGACTCTCTCTCATTTATCTATAAGAGTGTTCACTAAATGTTTAAATCCTATAATTAACAATAGAAGTTTTCTTATCAGTGGCATGTACCTTTCTATAAGGGTTTGAATTTAGTGAAAGGTGCAAGGCAATAAGAAAAGACAATTTTCAACTCACCGTACGCTCAATTGAAAGAAAGAGAAATGAACTAAGTGCTTAATTCACATCTAGCACACATGTATGAGTCAAGAGTCTTATAGCTCAAACTGACACTTCTTAGTATTTTCAACGGAGACGTTCAAGGCCCTTAGTTGTTGATTTATCAAAAAAAAAAAAAAATCCTAGTCGCAAGGTACAAGCTAATATCTTACATCTTCCTAAATCGAGTATTGGTCCAGCTCGCGTTGTTCCAACAACTGACAGGGAGCACCTCAGTTTAGGATCTTGCACATTAATTGGCAATCTTATTACAGCAAAAGCCAACTTCTAATGCCTTCAAATGTATGGGGCATTTCATCATACTCCGCTAACATAGAATATCAGACTCTTCGGATTAAAAAACTATGCAGATCAAAGGTTCATTCCAATTGTAAATGACTAAGTATATGGCGAGAAAAAAAAAATCCAAGACAAAAAAACAGACAAACACATACACTAGGGAAAACATGAAATATTCCTTAACGTTTGTACTTCAATGTTCAAACATACGTGCTTCTGTGATGCAAAGTTGTGGACAGAATATCTGCAAATAATCACCACCTAAGATTTATGACTTCACAATATCGATTCAGGTCAAATGCCCCTTTCAACAGCATATATCATGTTTTCTTTATGTACTGTTAGCAAGAGGCACATTCTGGATTCAGCTTTAATTGCCCATGAATGCTTAGATAGCCGTCTTAAGTCAGGAATACCAAGGGTTTTGTGCAACCTAGACCTGGAGAAAGCACACGATCACGTAAACTAGAATTTCTTGAGGTACATGCTTCGTTGATGTTGGTTTTTGTCTAAATGGAGACGTTGGATTTATTCATGTATTTCCATGGTTCGACTTTCTATGCTTGTGAATGGTAGCCCCAGCTGATTTTTTCACAGTTCTCAAGGGTTGAGACAAGGAGAGGCAATTGGAGAATATGGAGAGGCAGTTGACTGGTTGGAAGAGGATGTATATGTCTAAAGGGGGACATATTACATTGATTAAAAGCACATTTTCTAGCCTACCCACCTAATATTTATCCTTATTTCCTATCGCTTTGAGTGTGGCTAGACGTATAGAGAAGCTACAAAGAGATTTTCTATAGGGAGGGTTGGGAGATGAATTCAAGTACCACTTGGTGAGTTGGAGGAATGTGTGTGAGCCACTCCAAAATGGGGGGCTAGGCATTCGAAATCTGTTTCTCTTTAATCAGCGTTGTTGGGGAAATGGCTATGGCAGTATGCTCTGGAGAGGGAGGCGTTGTGGAGAAGGGTTATTGACACAAAGTATGGAAGTCTCTATGTGTGTGTGTGTGTGTGTGTGTTGGGGGGGTTGGTGTTCCAATAGCGTACAAGGGCCATATGGGGTTTGCCTTTAGAAGAGCATAAGGAAGGGTTCGGATACTTTTCACCGCTGTGTTAGTTTTAAGTTGTGGGACAGTTCTTCTATTAAATTCTGACATGATCCTTGGTGTGGAGAACCTTCTCTAAAGGATATGTTGCTCGATACAAAGATTCATCAGTGGCAGAGTTGATTTCTTTCTCGGGGGATAGCTACCACTAGAATATTAATTTCATTCCATCGGTTTAAGATTGGGAGTTAAGATTCTACTTCCTCCTTTATGGACTTATTGTATTCTGGAGTGTTGAAAGGGGAAGGGCTGGATGAGCTGTGGTGGAAACCTGCTTCTGGAGGAATTGTTTTATCTTAGATCCTACAATAAAGTTTTACAATCCCCTTCCCAATTATCTTTTCCTTGGAAGACTGTGGAGTTCCAAAGTGCCTTCAAAGATCAAATTCTTTGTATGGACGGCGGCATTGGGTAGAATTTTGACTAATGAGAATTTGAGGAAGCATCAGCTCGTTGTTATTGATTGGTGTTGTACGTGTAAGAGGGTCAGGGAGACTATTAATCATTTACTCTTGCACTGCCTGATAGCCAAAGAGTTGTTGTGGGGAATGGTGTTTAGACTTTTTAGGATATCTTGGGTTATTCCCCAGGATGTAGTGGAGCTTCCAGCTAACTGGCTAGGCAAGTTTAGAAAACATAGAAATAGGGTGATTTGGAACATGGTCTCTCACTGTTTGACGTGGGGTATTTGGCGGGAGAGGAATGCTCGTATTTTCGAACAAACCGAAAGAGTGATTTAAGATTTGAAGATATCCTTCTTCCAAACTTTTTTTGGGTAGACAAATGCGTCGGTTGTCTTCTTTTTTACTTCTTTGTCTGATTTGCTTGATAGATGTAGTTTTTATGCTTCTTAGTTCTGTCTGTTCTCTTACTTACCTTAATACACGTCCTTAATGCTTTGGCCATTTGTATTGTTTTTTCTATCAATGAAGTCTATTACTTATAAATAATAATAAAAAGGCACCCAATCAATATATTAATCTCCTACAGTTTTTTTTCCTAGACATTTAACCCCAATTATTCCAAAATTTTGAATAACACTAGGTGAATGAATTTGACAGGAACCAAGTATCCACTATTCAGATTCCAAAATACCCTTGTTCAACTGCTATAGAAAGTGCAATCACATGAACCATGCAGCCTAAAAAAAAATTCTACTCCATAATATGGGGACTCAGATTTCTTTGTTTTCCTGTTTAAAAGAAGATTTCTTTCCCTTCACTAAGGGATTAATCTTCCGGGCTCAGTCATCTAAAAATCCCTTCAACCATTCCTGGATTTGAAGTTTAGATTACATTTAGCATTTCCCAAAAGCTCGTATATGAAGGAGATCTCTAGAGGTCAGACATGGGACTTCAGACAACATAACAAGTTTTATCTGAAGAGTTCAGAAACTATGAGTTTCTGTCATATCTCCAATGGATAAAATTTATAAAGCAAACCCGAAAACTATCAGTGGTAACTTTTCATAATTTTATTAATGACTATATTATTATATGAGAAGTGAGAACACTATTGATTAAAACGCATAATTCCCCCCCCCCCCCCCCCCCAAAAAAAAAAAAAAAAAACCAACTTGTCATATAAAGAGACAGTACTCATCCCTTCTTAAAATTGTTATTTTATTGAAATTCCAAATTTTGTGAATTGGACAGGTGGACTTTGGATTTCCATCACAAGTGACCATTTCCTTATTTTTTACACATAAGATAGAATAGTGCTCATCTTTTTTCTTCTTTTTCTTGATAAGCGATGATGACAATTGACAAGGCTATATAATATTGCCCATCATTGTCATCACCAACACCAAACTGCAAAATATTTTATACAAATGAAATCATTTTAACCCCTTACAACCCAATTTCATAATAAGTCTTCAATGAAATTTATTCTTTACACAAAAATATATGTAAGTGCTTCAATTAATTGCTCACATATAAGAAAAAACAAAGCTAAGCCACCTACACACATCCTCATTCTTCCTATTCTTTGATCTTAACCTCGTACTATAGCACATGATGAGCCAAAATGATTTGAAAACAAAGACACAGAATTACATAGATTGGTGAAATGGGTCTTGAATCCAAACCTCAGACTATAATCTTAATTTGCAAATTGTAATCTTTTTCAAATCTAAAACTTTAAATTTAAACACAAGTAATCAGCAAAACCCAGATATCAAAATTCAATGGTGGTTGTAAAAATGAACGATAAATATGAAAATAACCTTCAAACCAGAAGGTCCTCTACCATATCCAAAGTACTGAACCGCGTGCATAAGCTTTCCTGCCATACTCACAGTCACAGATGATAAGTTTTGTGTATGTGTATGAGAGAGGGAGGGAACTATATGCTTGCGATATTCAACACGTGTACGTCTCACTGACAGGTGGGGTCCACTGTCGGTGAGACAAAGGTCTCATGCGCCGGCGCATACTAAGAGTTTTGAATTTTCTCTGTGCAGACAGAGAGAGAGAGGGAACGGAGTAGACTCATGCGCCGGTGCAGACAAGAGTTTTGAATTTTCACTGTGCAGACAGAGAGAGGGAACGAAGTAGACAAACAGAATGCAGCTCACTACCGGGTGTCCAGGTTATGGATAAATTATAGAAGGACTAAATTGTAATTGTACCCTTGCATTATACCATTTTGGGTATTTATTTATTTATTTATAAAAAAAGTTGATTACAAAATTGGTTGTAGCTTACGACTACTGCTTCCTTTAAAAAAACTAGTGGATTGCTCGCGCGATGCGCGAATTATGTTGTAAGCTTCTATGTAAGAAGGTTATGGAAAATGTTGAATATATTAGAGTAATAATATGAATTATTGTTGCAATAATATAAAGGTTTTTGTTGAATTAAAGTTGTACAAATTGAGGTGATAAAAAATATAGACTATAGCGTAATTGTTATAAAAATTAGAAATTAGATGAAGCAAATAGTTTGTCATAAAAAGCGAGAATTTTAAGTTGCACGCATATATCCATTACAATTTTTTTTTTTGGTGCTAAATTGATATGAAGCCTCTTAATTTGGAAATACACTTCAATGACTATGGTGTGCATTTTTATAAGAAAACAAAACAATACAAAATTCAATTTTGGTTGTAATCCTTTTCGAGTTCTTTCTCAATTGGATACCTCAAAGTTACATGCTTTAAGGGCTGAATGCCAATCATTCAAAGTTATGTGCAAATATAAGATTAAAGGTTAAATACAAAATTACTCTGATAAAGCACCATATAACAGAACCTTATGTTTTAAAATAATATATATGAAGTTATTTTTATAGCTGCACACTTCATTTGTAACAGAATCATTATTACAAATAGTTTAACAATGGAAGAACACCAAATGACCAAATACTGTGCTATGGAACTTAAGAGAAGATACCAAATTGAATTATAATATATTGCACATATAGTAATACATGGTGCCAAGAGTGAATTGTCGCAAATTCCAAATAATTTGTAAATACAAAAAGAAAAAGAAAAAGAAATCAGATGAATTTTGAAAGCCATATGGTTACCAACTTACCACTATAATTCCATTTAAATAAAATTGTACATGTTTAAGGCCAGGTGACTCAATATTGTATCTTTGAAAGAAATCTAAATTGACGCAAGACCAAATGGGGTCCCGTTGTGTGTGTTGGGTCACCACCAGCAACCATCACCATATTCACCCTTAATTGGCATCAGCAAGCAGCCAATCACCAAAGGTCAATTTGTTTTTGTAGATATGAAATCGTTTGCTAAAATAATATCTGTAGACACATGCCATGTTAGATTTATCTAGCTAATATCAATTCTCCAATCTTATAGTAATCCTTGATGTGTTTTTGTTATTGTACAATGAGTAAATTGATCTTAACACAACCAAAAATTTCAAGGAATATAGAGATAACACTATAGGCTGCCAATTCATGTACTCCATAATTAACCCAAAAAAAGAACAATTACCATGTGATATCACCATGACCGATCTTGGATTATTCCATCCATGAAATTCACTTTCTTCTTCAATGCAAGCTTCAAATCCTCGATTGTTGTGATTCAACGATGTCGTATCTTCACACACAAATAGAAAGAAAGAAGGAAAACAACTATTTTCTTGTCAAAATGTGTATTATCTTTCAATATAATTTTAATTACAGCCATATGCTTGTCAACATCTAGAGAGAGAGAGAGAGAGAGAGAGTACCAGAGGAAGTGTCATCTAGCAAATTGAGGACAGAGATACAAATGGTGATTCCCAACGTGATCACAACCCACAAGGTTCAATATACTTTTAACCCTACCTTCTTCACATTAATGCTTTTGCATTTGTATTCTAGTTCTAGTACTTATATAAGAAGATTGGGAATAGGAGAAGTTAGGCAATGCAAGAGTTACATGTGAAGGTGGAGACGAAAAGCCCAAATCTGATATCAAGGCCAGGTAAATGAAAAGCATTCTAATTCCTTTTAAGATGAGGATATTCACTATTTTAAATGAGAGAGAAAGAGAAATGACCACATGGCACTCATTAAACATTTAGGTAAGGCAATTGTTCGAGTATGCTAAAAGACATGAAGAGAAGAGAGATGTGGAGGGAGTAAACTCTTCAAAGGGAGCACCACATGGCAGAACCTCATGATCTCCCACATGAGGTTTCTACTTATTTTTATATATAAATATATATATATATATATATATATATATATAGATTGATTAGCATTAATTAACATGTTTTTTTACGCTTAATACAACAAAAATTGGGTTTTACCCCTTTCAGCCAAACTTTCTAGCAAAATGGCCCATGTCTGAAACTATTTAGGGATATGCCCCTGTTTTGAAACTCGATTTTCAGAAAATCGAGTTTCAATGAAAAACTCGATTTGGCGAAAATCGAGTTGCTTGCAAAAACTTGCATGGAACTTGAGTTCCATGTAGTTTTTTTTTTTTTTTAAGTTTAATTGCCTATAACTCGATTTTTTCCAAATCGAGTTTAAAATAGAGGCATATCCCTAAATAGTTTCAGACAGGGGGCATTTTGCTAGAAAATTTGGTTGAAAGGGGTATATCCCAATTTTGGCCCGCTTAATACACATGTCAAATTTACTATATGATCTATAAGCTTAAATTTTATGCATAATTTTAAAATATAAAAACTTACAGTTTAAACAATCTATTGATAACATAGCTATTGACTTTTAATTTTTTAGAAATTTTGCAAGCATAGAAGATATAGAAAGAAAATGTAATCCAATGGTAAATTTATCAAAACTCACCTCTAATAAAAAGATATTGAGTAAGGTTGTAACATTAGGTTACAACTAATTTTGTTGCTAAACTTTGTCACTAGAATTTTTTTGTATGAAATTATTATTATAAAAATGTTGTGTATGTAGCACTAAAAATGTGTATAAAAATGATACACTATTATGGAAAATTATCGATTTGCTACCTTATTCTTCTAAACTTTGCATTTCAACGTTAGTCTCTTCACCATATAATATTTAGGCTAAAATGCAAATTGCACTCGAGTATGAAACACTCGAGTTCCTGGTCTGCACATTTAAAGAAAAAAGAGATAGAGGAAAACCAAACAAATGAGGAATAAGAAAAGCTCTGTAACAAATTCTTCACCTAGAGCCCATGCCTCCGCCGCTTGGAGCCTTTGCCGTTCAGCTTGAGCCAACCGCCATCACCTAGATTCAGTTAGGGAGATCCGGGTTCATGGGTGGAGCTGAGGGTGATTTGGGTTCATGGGTGGTTAGGGAGATTTGGGTTCGTTGTTTCTGCTAGGGGTTAGGGTTTGTTGTTTTTGATCTGCCTTCTTCTTCTTTGTTGATCTGCATCTACTTCTTCTTTTTTAGTTAATTTTTGCCTTCTTTGTTGCTTTCTTTCTTCTTTGAATTCTTTGTTCTCTGGCTTCTTCACTGCCTTGTTCTTCTTTGTCGTTTCAATATGGAACTCGACTGTTTCATACTCGAGTTCTACTAGAAAAATCATAAAACTTGAGGCTTTGTGGCTCGAGTTCAAAGAGCAAAATTGAGTCTCTTAGGCTCGAGATGTTAATTTTCTAAATAGTTTGGAAACGTTGCTAACTAACGACATTGTTTGGTGCTTGGTACTAGATTCCAATTTTTTCCCACTATTTCATTCCTAAAATCACTTACCCAGACCTGTTGAGCAACGAACCCCATAATATGCATAAGCCTCACCTGTACCTCTACCTACAGGCTACAAATCCATAATTATTTTCGTTTAGTGGCTGCTACTCTAACTAGTGATTCATTAATGAAGAAGCATCTTGACAATTGACAAGTCACTTTCATTGTTCTTTGTCTTTTGCATTCCTTTCCTCTATTTTGTCCTTGGGTCATGAGAATTGGAGAGAGGCTTAAGCAGTTTTACCTTTGATCAACATTTTGGTCTAACATTCTAAAAGAGGAGTGGGCTAGCTATTGATGGGTAGAACTTGTGGTGAATCCATGTGGACCTAGAACATCCTAGAGGAGGGCAGCACTGTTTTGGCATTTTTGAGTTTGATTTGGGGATCCCATTTGTTAACGGGTCATAAAATAAAATAAAGTGATTTTATAAGGGAATATGGGTTTTCTAATGAGTCAGAAACATATTTTATTTTCGAGTAGTGCTACAAGAACCCAACTTTGATGGCTCCAGATCAGGTCCAAAGCGGCGACGACAGTAACAATGAGTTTCTCTTCTCTTTCACTCTCTCTCTCTTTTGCTTTTTCTAGCCATTGTTGGATTTAAATTTGTTGGGGGGGGGGGGGGGGGTTTGTTGCTAGAATTGTTGGTGGGTTTTGGTTGCCGTCGAGCTGGACCTACTCTGCACCCACCACTATGGATCTGAAGCAAATCTCTGTCGCTAGTGAGCTAGAACGAACAAGATAGAGAGGGTTTGTGGGTGACGAATCAAAGAGGGTTGGGTTTTAAGTGAGTACAAATCCCTTCTTTAGCAAAACAATGTCATTTCAGAAGCTCCAACAATGATCTTTGTTTTAATTGAAATGGTGTTGTTTTAGGGGGCTGATTTATCAAAAAAAAAATGTCAGCATGCCAATGTGTCACTTAACAGCTCAAACTAATAGAGGGTGGGAGTTTTGCTAACGGAACCAAACTTCAGGGTGTAAAATCCAAGAAACCCTAAACTTCAGGGGTGTACTTTGCAATTTATTGAAAAATAAATTACATCATCTTCTACTTGTTGGGGTGACCACAACTCGTATGATCCATTTGAAGAAAAGACTTGTCAAGGTTCTAACCAAAACAAATGCAAAACTTGATCAAGTCTTGGAATTGGACACAAAGCAGCAAAAAGAGAATCACCGTTTCTTGTCGCTTTCCTATCATTTTATAGAAGAAAGCATTAAGGAATTTTGCACTACTTCTCTTGTTACATATTTTTGGCAAAGGAAAGAAAACGTTTAGAGGTAATTACAGTAAACCCACCTGTAGTTTTGCCCAAATTCACATTGCCTACTCGTGGTTTGAAAAGTGTCACTTTGCCTACCTTAGATTCTCTCCGTTTGTCTTCCGTAACCCACTTATGTTAAAAATAAGGGCAATATGTATTTTTGCTCCCCTCTTATGTCTCTCTCCTTCGAAACAAAAAAAATATATTAAGAAAACAAGAGAACAAGATCAAAAAGTGCTAGGTATAAAATTTTACGCAATGTTTTAGAACTTAGCTCAAAGAACATCAATGGAAAACAAGAACACAAGATTTCAAACCCAGGCATATATTTCAAACCACAAATTTCAAATCTGATATATTTCAAGGACTTATCAAACCTAGGAATTTATATTTTAAGGACTCTTTTCAATTGCATGAAAATATTTCAAATCAAAAAAATTTCAATCCCAGAACACAAATTCTTCTCTGCATCTTCTTTGAAGCAATATTTGAGATTTCAATTCTATGTTCCCTACCAATGCAACAACTACAAAGAAAAAAAAGGCAAAGCACCCATAAATATTTGGTAGTGGAGAAAGAACATGAAAAGCCAAAAGAAAGAAATGGAAGTGAAGGAAGATGAAGAAAACGTACTGGGCACTATTGAAGCATAAAGATTGAAGAGGAAAGGGAGATAAGATGATTCAGAACAAACAAATATAACTAAAAAATAACTTTAAAGTATGGTCCATCCCTACAAGCAAACCATAATTAAACAATCCAGAACACCCATTACCCAAGAAAAAATCAAATTCTCAACTCAAACACTCTCTTTAGTAAAACCCAGCAATGTCACTAATCTTGTTGAGTTGCTTACATAGGAACACCTAAAGCACAAACACCAAGACATTCACCAGCACAATCACCATTGAACATGGGGATAAATATAGCATTTATATATATATAAAACCATTTTTACATCAATTTCCCTGAGCTCCTCAGCAACTAAACACAACCGCCCTTACTGCCATTGCGACCTATTACTGAACATCATGGCTGAAAGTTCAATTAGTGTGTAAAACACTAATGAATGTTTAGACCCCCAATTTCAAATTTATCCAACACAAGCTTATACCCAAATAGTAGATGTGCTGAATAATAGGTACAAGCAAAAACCCAAACAAATAAACAACTCTATACCAGAATTAATCACAACACAACAACAATTAAAGGTAGAGAGTAAGGGTTAGAAAGATGCAAACACAAGGATAACACCGACACGTGTTATCGAAGAGGAAACCGAAGAACTCGGCGAAAAACCTCTCCGCCACCCTCCAAGCGGTAAAATGATCTACTAAAGAGTAAAGTTGGGATAAACGAATAGCAATAAACCTTCCAAGCCTAATCTACCCAATGCACTTAAGCCCTCCAAACTTTTTGCTCCAACAAGGTTAAGCCTAACCGTGTCTTCTTTAGCTTTCCGGATCCTGCAATAAGCCCATTGCATCAACCAAATGAATTGGTCATCTCCGAACTGCTTCCCAAGCACCAAAATACCTCCTCACTGATATGGATATGGTGAGATAAGAATTTGACTAATGAACCTCTCAAGGGTATGTCAATGGAGAGGGTGAGAGTAGAGGATTTTGGAGAATCAAATGTCTAAGATTGTGGATGAGTCAATCTTGGTTTTCTCTAGGGTTTCTCTCTCAAAATTCTCTCTAGAAGTTCTCTACATTTCGTGGATATAACTGTATAAGGGTATTTATAGTAGTGTGCGTGAGGAATGTGAAAGGTCATTTTTTCAGCAAACAGGGCATTCTGGCAACTCACTCTCGCGACTAGAACGAGTTGCGAGTTAATTGCTAGGCCAGACTGTACTTTTTGTCCTGTAGTGCTTCAGCTCTTGTGACCCTTTAGCTTCCTGCATGCTTCACATGTGTGGCATTTTGGCGAGTTGCCAGTCACGCAAGAAACCTCCAAATGCACACATTCTTGAATTTCTTCACACTCTCTCACACACAGCCCTTAAATTATTCTCACCTAAATACAGGGTATCTAATTGCTAAATTACAAGCAAATTTAGCACAGAATAAAGCCGACACATGATTGAATAAATTCAACCTTACAATGGCTACCACCAGCCACAAACGGCATGTCTCTCTCTCGCTGTGCTTGGTTCACTCTCGGTCTCTCTCTGTCCATCAGCTCCATCCAAAAACCCCAAATCCATCTGTCCCCACAATACAAAATCCCCCATTTCTCTGTCATCTCCTTCAATACAAGCAACAAATCCCACCGAATTCATCATCTCCATAAACAGAGACCTCAAACCTTATCTACCAAAAGCCCCAAAATACAAAACCTAGAACATAAAGTGATAAAACAAAACTTAAACACCTTTACCTTCAAAAACCCATCTCCATCAGATTCAGACCTGTTTATGCTCTACACAGTAGCACCATCGTTGGGAGTAGTGTTTACTGGAGTATTGACGATCCTCCTCTCACTTTGTTTTAATATTCTTTTCCTTTTGCTTTTCATTCTTCTTTTTGTTTCTCCACTGACATTGAAATTTCTTACCATTTTGTTTTAGTATGGTTGATGATTGGATTCTAGGAATTTGGTAGTTTGGTTATGGTCAAGAAATTGAAGAGTAAAATAAACGTTTAATTTTTTTTTCTAGGCTATATTTGGAATTTTTACGTTCTCATTGAAGTTCTTCACTTTTAGCTTCAACAATTTTTACAAAAACCACTTTTTGATCTTGTTTCCTCTGATTTTGTTATGTTTTTTGTGTTTTTAACGGCAAAAGTGAGATGACAAACGGAGCAAATCTTAAGTGAGCAAAGTGACACTTTTCAAACCACGAGTAAGCAATGTGAATTTAGGTCAAACCACAAGTGGGCAACTCATTGCCTATTTAATTTTTAATTTTGTGCCAAGTGAATTACTAAGTGTAAAAATCGAAAAGTCCAAATACAATTAAATTCTAAATTAAATTTCAATTAGAGTCCCAATTTTTTGCCACGTGTCCATCTATGGTTCTATTTTTTGTGGCAAGTGAATTATTCGGTGCAAAAATCGAAGTCTAAAACCAATTAAATTCTAAATCACGTGTGTGTGTGTATATATATGGGTGGCGCTTGTGTCTAGTGGAACTGGCCACTGGACACAAGCCATTCCCTATATATATATAATGAGTAACCATTACATATTTTAGAAATGTATGGTTTAAAAAAAGTGTAAGCTAATATCATGTACAATTTGAACATATTCTATAAAAATATATATAATTTAAACCATATAATTGTGATTATTTTTAATTGTATCTATGCATATGCACAGGACTACACACTAGTGCCTTTTAATGTATGGGGCATTTCATCATACTTCGCTAACATAGAATTCACAATATCAATTCGGGGCAAGTAACCCCTTTCAACAGCATATATCGTGTTTTCTTTATGTACATGACCTATAAAAACCCTGATTTAAGTACAAGCATATTATTCTTACATATGGGCTCATGGTTCCACGATGATCTTCCCAGTAGCATGGCCGTCAATACTCTTAGCCCAAGCATCTTCAGCCTTGCTCAAGGAATGCTTCGAGTCAATCACAGTCTTAAGTTTACCTTCCTTCACCAACTTAACAAGATAATCCAGGTTCTCACCCTTGGCACTTAATAATACAGGCAATAGCTGCTTCTTCGAGAAGGTAAGTTTCTTTACAGCAAACGTCATAATGGCACCAGGTCCAGGAGTTAAATCTAAGACCTTCCCATCTGCACTCAAATTAGGCTCAAAGGTTGACCAAGGAATATCTCTTGCACAGTGGATCACGGCATCATACTTCTTACCAGATGGGCTCTTCAGAGCTGCCCCATCTGGAGTCTTGTAGTCGAGAACCTCATCAGCCCCCAAGCTCTTGACAAAGTCAATGTTGCGGGCCCCACAAGTAGCAGTCACATGAGTGTTTCCGAGCTTTGCCAGTTGAACCGCATAGTGACCCACACCACCTGAGGCGGCAGTTATCAGAATGTTCCTCTGCTGGCCAGTTCCATCAAGCTTGATCCCAGCCTGTTGGGTGAGGGCCTGGTGAGCTGTAAGACCAGCAATCGGTAAGCCTGCAGCTTCAGCTGCTGAAACTTCAGCTGGCCTAGAGACTGTCAGCCTCTCCTTGGTCACAGCGAACTCAGCTAATCCACCTCCATCCTGTCAATATATAACATGACAACAGACAAAAATAAGTATGGCTAATACCAGCAACTTATATTATCACAGTTGAAATATCCACTGACCAGAAATTCCGCACAATTTGCTACAAGGAAATTTTAACATCATACAAGAAACCATGCACATAATATCTAAAGCAAGGATGGTCATACCCTCAAAATGTAAAACATGGATGACTGATGAATCAGGAATGGAATGTGCTATATAGATAACCACTGTATGTATCCAAAATCCAGAAGTAGTCTTTCGAAAAAGAACAAATTCAAGGAAGCCTAGGCCAATGTATGTTACAGCCTAGTGAAAAGAATTCACTACTACCCTGGTGAATTAAAAATTCCAGTACACTAGTTCTGGAAATCACAAAATTTTCAACCTTTTCTTCTCTTTTATAATCTTTCTGAAAAGCAATATAGAAAATAAAATCAAAATCTTATATATATTTATATTCTTGGCTAATACCGGGCTAAATAAGGAGTATTAGCCAACTACCTTATTAAATTCTAACTTCTAGTGAAACTATCTATTGAAGTTACATATAAGTCCAGCATTCCACACGCCCAGATAAGTGGCATACACTTCCTATTCCCATTCCATGTGCCACAACAATCCACAATCTAGATATCTCAGTTTTACAGTCCCATATTTCTAGGATAGGTTCCAGAAAATGCATTCGTCAGGTTACTCCCAAACATTTATTGCTGATATCAAACGAAAAGCAACACAGGCTAGTTTAACCATAACAATAAATTAATTTAGTTGATCAGTTGAAGTAGAAAAGTGATGGAAAACAAGGGCTTCTCGTATGGTCAAGCTTCATGGAAGAAGAAAGTGATGATTTGCATCCATGCCTTACTAATTACAATAAGTTTCCTCTGGAGTATTTGATATTCTACATGATTACCATTAATAATTTTACTGTATGAAGCAATTATATTTCAAAATAAATCTCTGTTGACCAGCAGTAGGCATTTCCAACTGTTTTAAAAATTAGCCATGCCACCATTTTATTATTGTGTTGTTCCCTTGCACTGTTCAATTAAGCAAAGTTAAGGAAACGTAAATGCAAGATGTAAAGTAAAAATGGAAGAGATTATTATTGCTCTTAATCTAAATTACAGATTACAACTGATGCTCTGTACTTATACAGCCCGAACTAATTAGCCATTAGGGAAAACAGAATAACAGCTCTCTAACAAATACAATCAATCATCATGTAACATGTGAGCTGAGCTTGTAACTACCTGCCTTTCTATTTTGCACATGATAAATGCCTGCTTCTATTAAATAATCAATTACAATTTCTGGAAGCTACAATCATCATGTAACATGTGTCACTACTGTCCGTTTCTCAGTTTTAGTTAATGGATCTCTTGCTGGTTTCTTTGGAAGCTAACGAGGTATAAGTCAAGGTGATCCGTTGTCTCCTCTTCCTTTCCTTTTGATTATGGAGGTTTTAAGTAGGATTCTGAAGAAAACTGAGGATAGTGGTCTTATTTTCCACCTTTTGTTTGCTGATGATACCATTCTTTTCTGTGATGCTTCTAGGGAGCAGTTGCTTTCGATTAGGTTGGCTTTGTATTGATTTTAAGCTTTTACTAGCTTGAAGGTGAATGTGGGAAAAAACAAGATTGTCCCTATTGGGGAGGTGAGTAACCTTCACACTTTGGCTAATATTCTTCAATGCAAGGTGGGCAATTTGCCTATGAAATATTTGGGTATGCACTTGGGTACTCCGTATAAGACAGTCTCTATTTGAAATCCTATTTTGGAGAGGATGGAGAAGAAGCTTTTGGGTTGGAAGTGACTGTAATTATCAAAGGGTGATAGACTCACTTTGTTGAAAAGTACCCTTTCAAATCTTCCAACATATTATCTTTTGCTATTTACTATTCCTAAAGCTATGGCTGCTAAATTAGAAAGAATTTAGAGAAATTTTTTGTGGGGTTCCTTAGAGGAGTGTTTCAAATACCCTTTGGTGGTTTGGGAAAATGTGCTTACCTCTTGAGTTGGGTGGATTGGGGATTCAGAAGTTGGTGTCTTTTAATCGGGCCTTATTAGGGAAATGGTTACGAAGATGAAGTTACTCATCTTTGGTGTAGAGTTATTGCCATGAAATATGGAGAGGGGAAAGGGGGGTGGAGTACTAAAGTTTGTAGAAGGGCCCATGGGTGTGGTTTATGGCAGAGCAGCATTAGTGAAAGGTGGGAGAGCTTTTCTTAGCACTTGTCTTTTGTGGTGGGTGATGGTTCTCATATTCTTTTTTGGCATGATAAGTGGCTTGGGGAGAATCCTCTCAAAACTCTTTAACCTGGGTTATTTGAGTGTTCAGTCAACGAGAAAGCTTGTATTTCTGATGTTTTGTGTCTTCCAATGGGTGGAAATGACAGAGTGTGAAGCTTAAGATTTTATAGGGATTTCAATGACTGGGAGTTAGGGGCATCATTCTCTTTTCTTCAATTTATTCGATCTTGGATTCCTTGGGGTGTTGGAATCGACAGTCTATGTTAGGGCCTTAATGGAAGCAGGTTTGATACTCAGCCTTTCTACCATAAGATTTGGATGTTCCTACTTCTATTTTCCCTTGGAAGGGCATTTGGAAAGCAAAAGTTCCTAAAATGGTGAATTTTTTTAATGTGGATAGCAGCTCATAGCCAGATTCTTACATTAAATAATCTTATGCTTTAAGGTTGCCCTTTGGCAAATCAGTGTTGTATGTGTTGTTGTAATGAGGAATCTGTGGCTCACATTCTTATTTTTTGTCCATTAGCACATTCTCTGTGGGTGCATATGTTTCAGTTGTTTGGGATTCATTGAGTCATTCCAGGTTTTGTTATTGACTTATTATTTTGTTGGCAGCAATGGCTTGGGAAACATAATTCCGATGTTTGGAATTTGGTTTCAAGCTTTTTTATGTGGATTATTTGGACAGAATGTAATTGGCGTTCTTTTGAGGATACTGAGAAATAGTTGTCTCAGTGATAGATTTGTGTCAGTGGACTCTCTTAGATTAGTCTCGGTGTTGGGATTTCTTGGACTGTTCTTCTCTTACTGAATTTCTCTTGTCTCTTACCATAGCTTCTTGAATCCTATGTTTCTTTGTTTTCTTTTTTTTTCTTTTTTTTTTTGTTGTTCTTTGTTCATTATCGTGAACAACCAGTATTCTTTCTCCTCTTTCTTTTTTTTATATAATAATATTACTCTTTTACCTATCAAAAAAAAAAAAAGAGACTAAGACTCCCCGTTTACTTCTTCACGCACTGTGTCTATGTCAGGTAGCACCATGTCTTGGATTCTCATCTCATCTCAAAGGAATATTTTGATAGCAGGTTGAAATGACACATTCAGAAATGTTGAATAACTTAGATTGAAATTTCATGTTATATTTGAGGGAGCAGATGGATTTTGGAGGTTGAATGGAGGACACGGGCTGCTGCATTTCCACAGTTAGATTCTCTATTCTGGTAGATGGGGCACCTGACTGGTTTTCTTTTTCAGTAGTACTTGTAGGTTACGTCAGGGGGATCCTTGATAGCTTCCTTTGCTTGTCATGGTGATGGAGGTTTTTAGTTGTATGACTAATAAGCAATCAAGGAAGGTATAGTGTCAGGTTTTCAAGTTGGGAATGAGAGTAATGGAGAATTACTAAATTCTTATCTTCTGTTGAAGGATGGTACACTAATTCTTTGATGGGTGGACCTGAAGGAGATTAGCATGATTTAAGAAAATTTATTTGTCCAAATGAAGGGTCACATTGGTTAAAAGCACATTTAGGGTTACCTACATACTTTAAGTTTTTTTCGTTCCCAAACTAGTTTGTGTTGTTAAGTGGTTAGAGATGTGGCAAAAGGATTTTCTGTGAGGTAGTATAGCGGAGGAGGTGTAGTATCACTTTAGTTGAGTGGACAATTTGTTCCCCAATTCAATATGGAGGTTTAGGTAGTAAGAAGCTTGGCATTTTTAACCAAGGTCTTCCAGAAAATGGCTTTGGCATTATGCTACAGAAAGGCATCTTCTTTGGAGGGTAATTGGGGCAAAAATATTAGGAGATTTACTGCCATTAGTATTTTGCTGGGGTTAGGGGTGCTCATAGGGTGAGTCCGGGGAAGCACATTAGTTGTTGGAGACATATGTTGTGCGGGATAGGAGCCACCATTGTTTTTTACATGATTTATGTTGTGCAGATGTGCGTTTTAAGTTTTCATCCTTGAATTGTTTTCCTTTTCAGTGAATAGAGATGCCACTATAGTATAGTATATTCATAGTTTGTTTCAACAGGAAACATTTTTGGAACAAAGCAATGTCCCCTTCTATGTTTCGGAAATGAGAAAATACCCCCCATCCTGTTACTCTCTCAATTAAACCTAATAGAATATTTAATTCCTAAAACATTCCATTGTGCAAAGTCTAAAATACAGTCAAGAAAATATGAAAATACCTGAAAAATTTCCAGTGTCAAAACGGGTAAACAAAACTCGGGTAAATCCCTTGAAATAAAAAACCGGGTAAACCAAAACCTAGATTATAGAACAAAAATTATAAAAACACCCAAACCAAAAATTACAACAAAAGTCAAGGACTTGAAAATCCCAGATTCAGTACGAACATTCTCATTTCGCCTCCTGTAATCCACGTCCATTTCAAACTTAAATCCACAATTTATATTTCACACATAAATCATTCAGCAAATAAAATAAATACAGAAAATATATATAAAGAAGTAAATAAGAGTGGCTGCCAGCCATTCCCCCCAACCAATAAGATATTTATCCCTGCCAAACCTTGTTACACGGCAGAAGCACACAGGTACATGTGAACTCCCCTATTTCCCAATGTTCTCAAATTTCAAATCTCACACCCTCTCCCTCCATCAAATTGAATGAAATTACACCCTCATCACCGTAAGCCAATGACAGAGAACATCAATAGAGAATAGTCAGAAAACCAACAACTTTGGCTTCATCTCAGCAAGAAACCCGAAAAGAACAGCATTACCGTACCAGGCGAATTGTTGCTGTTGACTTCAAGAGATTGACCATATGGGGTTTCAAGAGACTTCAAGAGATTTATCCAGGTTGTGTTTACCCAGGTTTGACACTGGGAGTATTTCGAGTATTTTCCTATTTAGTTGGGGCTATTTTAGACTTTGCACAATAAAATATGCTAGAAATCAAAAGATTCCGTCAAATTTAACTGAAATGATACAGGAATGAGTGAATTTGCCCGTTTCCAAAACATAGAGGGGGACATTGCTCTATTCCAAAGATTGAGGGGGAAATTGTGAACTACCCCAACATAAAGGAGGAACTTCTTTTTTTCCCTTTTTAAAAAAACTAACCGATTTTCTTGTGTTTGATTGAAACCTTGAAAATGACCCAGAAAAAACTTTTTATTATTTGGCTTGCATTGAAAATCATTAATAAATCTAGTAATTTCATGTACAAAATAAATATTTTCTATTTTTTGGTTACTTTCTTGGAGTTTTCTTTGATTGGGAAAGAAGTCTATTTCTTGTCAAAGAAAAAAATTGGCATTTGTTGTCTACCAAGGAATGGAATTTAAAACCTTACATATCAACAGTACAAGAAAAGGATTAGTTGGTTTTGGCCCAAGGTCGTACCACATAGAGCAGAGGAGTAAGTACTATATGGTTCAGGTTTTAGGATGTGCATTGATAGAGAACTTATTTTTCCCAAATGTGCTTATATTCCCCCTTTTGTAAAGGATTAGTTGGTTTTGGCCCAAGGTCCTACCACATAGAGAAGAGGAGTAAGTACTATATGGTTCAGGTTTTAGGATGTGCATTGATAGAGATAACTTATTTTTTCCCAGATGTGCTAATATTCCCCCTTTTTTTATTTCATTCTAGTTAATGACATGGGAAGGGGTGAAGAAAATTAGAGATTTAATATAATCACTGTGACAAATCCCACATCTTCCCCTCTTTTAATTTGACTTTTTAAGATTAGAATTACTTTGAAAATATAAAGAATAAAAGTGGGTTCAACTTCGGTGAAACTTAAAACTCAGGACAAGGCTCTAATTTAAATTATTAAGATAAGAGTGATAACAGGATGGCATATAAGTTATTAATAGAAGGAAATATAAAACCAAAGGAATAAGAATGAGTTCTCACAGCATGGCTAATCACAGCTACAACTTTGTCACCAGCTTTGAAACTTTTGACTCCTGGTCCAACCTCTACGACCTCTCCTGCCACATCAGTACCTTTTCCAACAGAAAATATGTTCAGCAAAAGGCAGAGATGGAAGACTTCCCAAAAATTTGCAACAATCAACCATCAGCAAGAAGTTCAGTTCAATAGATATATCACTAAACTACTCATTGGTTAAAAAATTAATACCATTTATATATGATGTCTGTATGGTTATAGAATCGCCAGCACCACATGAATGACATAAATGTATGTTTTGGCTTTCAAAGTTCAAAATCTTAAGGCTATTTGCATGCTTCTATTGAAGGAGATGTCACATGCTCCTACCCTTTTAAATTGACATAAGTAGTTGAACTATAAAACCCATACAATAATAATGTGTTCTTCTTCATGCCAAATTGAGTAGCCTGAACCAGCCAAGTCACTGATGCAGAACACAAATAGGAAAATAGGAAATAAAATTTCACAAATGGAACAACCCTACAAAACCCTAGGCATGACCAACTAGAACTTGCCTGCAAACCCTAGGCATCACCACCTAAGAGCATTTGTCATCACCACCTAAGGGCATTTGTCATCATCATAATATTATTCTTATTCAAATTGTACCGTCTTTCACCATTAAAGGACTACAAATTAAATAGGTTTAAGGGATTATACTAATATGAAAAACATCAAATCAAATCCCTTAAAACCCTCACCACTAAAACCAAATTCAAAATTTAAAAGCAAAATTAAGTTTAAATTCAAAAATAAAATCTTAGATGATTTTAATGCTCCCTGCATCAGTCACCCAATTCAAACCAACTTGGAGAAAAAGTGCTGTAAGGAAGCACTTTTATTCTAATTATTTTATAATTATTGGTAAGTTACACCATTTAAAACTGAAACCTTGTCCTCCATTCCATTATTATGGGAAAAAGAAGTCATTTGAGTTAAAGCACATTAAGAAAACTTTTTTTACATGTAATGAGAAACGCATCATAGCACGGTGCTGCAAGC
The DNA here is from genome assembly GCA_030021035.2 of Notholithocarpus densiflorus. Classification (NCBI taxonomy): domain Eukaryota; kingdom Viridiplantae; phylum Streptophyta; class Magnoliopsida; order Fagales; family Fagaceae; genus Notholithocarpus; species Notholithocarpus densiflorus. The sequence goes on along the minus strand of JARYZH020000449.1, from coordinate 121,436 downwards.
ATGGGATTTGAAAGGGAGGGTAATAGCACAAACATTCAATCCTTGTCCCCTGGAAAAAGAACGAAAAAAGTAGAAAATTCCTGTTGGTATCTGCTTGCATCTGCGGGTATTGAAGAAACATGTATATGCATCCTTGTGATTAACACACAAATTGCCACTAAAGGAGCATCCATAAAATACTGTCATAATTTTTTTCTTTATAATTTAACTTGAACAGGGTATCTACAAATTTTATTATGCGTTCAGTCATGCTTAGCACTTACTATTTGTCAGCATATTTGTCAAAAATTAACTGTTTGAGACTTTGAAATAGTAACAGGAAATCAAAAGTCAACTTATGGCTTAACTCAGCTTCACAAATGTCAACGAAATGTATGTATTAAACAACTTACCTAGGTAAAAAGGGCTTCGCAAAAAAGTTCTGTTTATGGAACCACACACAACAAAGAATTACCAGGTATGTGAGGGAACTTGCGAGGCATAAAAGGCCGCAGCAAACCTTTCTGAATTTTCCAATCAACTGGATTTAGACTAGTTGCTTCCAGTTTTAGCAAGAGCTCATCCTTCTTTGGAATGGGAACTGGAACTTCAACATGCTGCAATAAATGTGAAATATATTTATCTTTAAAAGCACCTACAGGTACATTTAACATAATTTCAAAGAAATCTAACACTATAGCTCTGTAATGCAAGCAGCAAATGCAAGGAAAATATTTACAGAAATTAAAACCACAAAACTACAATCACAACTTTAAGTTTCCAACTAGAAAGATTTTGGGACCACGAGCTGTCACTAAGTTTCCACAAAGAATATGATTAATCATTCTGAGACCAGGGCTTCTAAGGAAGTCAAAGAAGAATGAAGTACTGACAAGGTGCAGCTGCACAATAAAGTTGTTAACAAATATCATAATCACAAGATGGGACTTTCACTAGCAAAAGCTTCCCTACCCAAAATTACAATCAGAACTGAGACCAAATAAAGGAAGGAAATTTATATAAACATCATGGATCATTCATCAAATTAACCCTTTATGCATTCCAATATGAGCCCGATTTCAGCCACTTAAGCTTCATCATCATAAGGAACAAGAACTTATCGTAGAGGTGAGATACCTGCATTATAGTCAAATCATATACTTCACCTAAGTACCATAACCCTAACTCTATTTTCAGTAACCACAAATCCAACTCGTTTAGGTATGAGGATCCATGCTATTCCAAAACTACATCAAAGCAAATTCAATTTTTTTCTCAACCTGAAGTCCCTGGTTCTTCATTTTTTGTCAAACAAAACCACATCGGAGCCCTTAGTTCTTCTCTCTTGAGGTTTGGAGGAGGAAAAAAACAGAACTTTGACATAATCTTCAACTTGTCATCACTAACACAGACCAGGCTGAAGAATGATTCTATTATTTATTTTAAGGTATGTACTTGAAATCTGTTTACTCCTTTCAATAGCTGCAAGGATGAAATTAACTCACAGAAACATGAATTTCAACACATATATGAGTTTCATAATAATAAAATAAATAAATAATAATAAAAAGAAGAAAAAATAAGCAAACAAATATCTAGACAATATTTGGATATATTGTTCCTAAGAAAATGTTATATCAGTCAATAAATCCTTCAAATAGCAAGTTTGATGACAAAATACGGCACTGCCCATATTGCACTATGCACATTAATAGTATTAATAGAACAGTTATTTCTTGATGATGCAGCATCAAATGCATGATATATTTGTTACCACACACAGGAATCTTATTTCCTTGCATTCTAAAGTTTGTAAAGGCCGTACTCATACTCACAAACAGCAATGTATAATGTAAAAACAAATGCTTCCAAATGAGAAGGGTAGGAAAGAGAAGATGAAGAAACAAGAAAAAAGAATTGGAAGGAGGGGTGAAAAAGTTCGCAGCATCATATTCAGCATTCTAGTATTATTCCTCCAGGTTCCCCACATACAGAAAGAGCTTTCTGCAACAAGCAAAAGCACCAGTAACTTGCTCTTTGGACCATGAAGTGATCTGTATAACTCACCCCCCCCCGCCCGCCCCGCCCCCCCCACTCTCATTACATGCATATCCCCAATCTTTTTCCTAACATAAAATTTCAGCTTTGTTAAAAAACTATAGTTATTCAAAAAAAAAAATTCCAGATGACCATATATGCTGCTTTTTTCGTACGGCTTTCTAATATACACCGAATTCAATCCCAGATGCCGATTTGGCTTCACATGGGTTGGGTTGAGCCTCTAAGGATGATAATTCTAGCGGCGGGTGAGGGCAGCATATTAACAGTGACTACAGTCCCAAACAATCACACTCCAGTTGGGTGATGAAGAAATTCAAGGGTTTTAGTTAGTTTCTGGGTGTTAAATATAATGGTTTTGAGGAGGACTTCTTGGAGTTGTTTAGTGCAGTTAAAGCAAATCTGGAGGATGAGAATCTTGATCCTAGCCCAAGAAAGTCTAAAAAGGTCATGCAGAGACAAAGGGTTCCAGAGAATTGAAGAATTTAATAACCAATGTAAATTATGAGACAGGGGGCTCCAGAAGAAAATCATCTAATAGCAGGAGGGCAAGTACAGAGCTATGTATTTGAAGCATCAAACCTTGAATATTTTTTTTTTGATAAGTAAGAATGATGCTTCTGAGAGATTGGGAGCCAGTAATTTGTTGAGAAGCTTGTAAGGCAGTCATCATGTAGATTGGCTGTATGTGGATTCTGAAGGGGCCTCAGGTGGTATATTGTTAATGTGGGACAAGAGGACTATGGAGAAAGTAGATGAAGAGGTGGGAGATTACTCTTAGCCATGTCATTTCAAATTGGTGTCTTCTGGTTTTGAGCGGGCATTTTCTGGGGTTTATGGACCTAATCGTGACTCTGATATGAGATTACTTTGGGAAAAGTTAGCTGCGTTTTTTAGATGGTGGGAAGTACCATGCAACTGTTCTCTGATTTCATTTTCTCTCATGGTCTGGTGGCTCATCTTCCTATGGAGGGCAGAAATTTTATTTGGTCCAATAGTCTTTCTCATTCTAGTATAGATAGATTTTTGCTCACTCTGTTCTTAGAGGAGCTTTTCTCTTTGGTTACCCAGAGGCGTCTACCACGGCTATTGTCTGATCATCAACCTATTTTAATGGTATGCACTGTTGTACAATGGGGGCTGAGTCAGTTTTGATTTGAAAATATGTGGCTTAAGGTGGACGTTTTTGTAGATAAGGTGAAAGGTTGGTGGGATTCCTATCAGTTTAATGGTTCCCCTAGCTTTGTTCTTGCGAATAAACTGAAGGCCTTGAAGCTTGATTTGAAAAAGTGGAACATCTGAGAGTTTGGTAATATTACTCGACAAAAAGAATCCTTGTTGTATAGTATAATATTACATCTGAGTGTTGCTGGATGATGAAAAAGTGTAAAGGGAGCAGGCCAAAGCTGAGCTTGCACAGATCCTGTTGATGAGAGAGATTAATTGGATGCAAAAATCAAGAATGCTCTTGAAGGAAGAGGATAGAAATACGAAGTTTTTCACACAGGCTTGCGAATTCACATCATCAACATAATTTTATTGAGTGATTGCTGGTAGATGGAGAGGAGCTCAAAAATAAAAGACTAATAATGAGAAGATTGCGGATTTCTATAAAGCTTTATACTCTGAACCGGGCATTTGACGTCCTTTATTGGATGGCCTAAATTTTCCAGCCATTAAGTTGGAGAATTCTAATGGCCTAGAGAGGAATTTCATGGAGAATGAGGTTTATAAGGCGGTGTCAAACATGAATGGGGATAAAGCACCAAATCCGGATGGTTTCACAATGGCTGTTTGCAAAGTTGTTGGGGGTGTTGTGAAGGAAGATATTATGAGGGTTTTCCATCATTTCCATGGGCATGGCACCTTTAAGAAAGGCATTAATGCCACGTTTATCTCTCTTATTCCAAAAACACCTGGGGTGATCAAGATTAAGGACTTTCGTCCTATTAGTTTGATTACAGGGATTTACAAGACCCTGGCTAAAGTTTGGCGAACGAGTTATAGTTGGTGCTTCATAAGGTGGTGTCAATTCCTCAAAATGCCCATGTTAGCAATAGGCACATTCTGGATTCAGCTTTAATAGCCCATGAATGCTTAGATAGCCATCTTAAGTCAAGAATACCAAGGGTTTTGTTCAATCTAGACTTGGAGAAAGTGCATGATCACGTAAACTATAATTTCTTGGTGCACATGCTTCGTTGATGTTGGTTCTTGTCTAAATGGAGACATTGGATTTATTCATGTATTTCCATGGTTCGACCTTATGTGTTTGTGAATGGTACCCCTAGAGGATTTTTTCACAGTTCTCAAGGGTTGAGACAAGGAGAGGCAGTTGGAGAATATGGAGAGGCAGTTGGCTGGTTGGAAAGGATGTATTTGTCTAAAGGGAGACATATTACGTTGATTAAAAGCACGTTGTCTAGACTACCCACATAACCCACCTACAATTTATCCTTGTTTCCTATCCCTTTGAGTGTGGCTAGACGTATAGAGAAACTACAAAGAGATTTTCTATGGGGAAGGTTGGGAAATGAATTCAAGTACCACTTGGTGAGTTGGATGGATGTATATGAGCCACTCCAAAATGAGGGGGTAGGCATTCAAAATCTGGTTCTCTTTAATCAGCATTGTTGGGGAAATGGCTATGGCTGTATGCTCTGGAAAGGGAAGCGCTGTGGAGAAGGGTTATTGACACAAATTATGGAAGTATGTGGTGGGGCGCAGGCAGGGGGGGGGTTTGGTGTTCCAATAGCAAACAAGGGCCATACGGGGTTTGCCTTTGGAAGAGCATAAGGAAGGGGTGGAATACTTTTTGCCGTTGTGTTAGTTTTAAGGTGGGGAACAGTTCTTCTATTAAATTCTGACATGATCCTTGGTGTGTAGGACCTCCTCTAAAGGAGATGTTCCCAGAGCTCTATGGAATTGCTTGATACAAAGATGCATCAGTGGCAAAGCTAATTTCTTTCTCAGGGATAGCTACCACTGGAATATTAACTCCATTCCATCGGTTTAAGATTGGGAGTTAAGAGTTTGCTTCCTCCTTTATGGACTTATTGTAATCTGGAGTGTAGAAAGGGGAACGGGTGGATTAGCTGTGGTGGAAACCTGCTTCTCGAGGAATTTTTTTATTTTAGATCCTACAATAAAGTTTTACAATCCCCTTCTCAATTATCTTTTCCTTAGAAGACTGTGTCAAGTTCCAAAGTGCCTTCAAAGATCAATTTCTTTGTATGGACGGCAGCATTGGGTAGAATTTTGACTAATGAGAATTTTAGGAAGTGTCAGCTTGTTGTTATTGATTGGTGTTATATGTGTAAGAGGGTAGGGGAGACTATTAACCATTTACTCTTGCACTGCCCGATAGTCAGAGAGTTGCGGAGTATGGTCCATGGTGTTTACACTTTTTGGGATATCTTGGGTTATGCCCAAGGATGTAGAGGAGCTTCTAGCTAACTAGCAAGGCAAGTTTAGTAAACATAGAAATAGGGTGATTTGGAACATGTCCTTCTTCCAAACTTTGTTTGGGTGGACAAATGCATCGGTTGTCTTCTTTTTTTACTTCTTTGTCTGATTTGCTTGATAGATGTAGTTTTTATGCCTGTTAGTTCTGTCTGTTCTCTTACTTACCTTAATACATGCCATGTATGCTTTGGCCTTGTGTATTGTTTTTTGACATAAATGCACTTTTAGTCCTTATTTTGGCTTTTTTCTATTTTAGTCCCTACATTTTAATTTTACCACTTTTAGTCCCTAAACCAATTTACGCGTGTTATTTTCGTCCTTTCCGTCAGTCAACCGACGGAAATAGCTGAGGTGGCAGCCGGAGGAATTAAAATATTATAAAAATGCCACATCACTCATGATACATCAGCATATAAATTTAAAAAATTAATTTATTAATTTTAACAAAATTAAAAAACATAAAAACAAAATTTAAAACATAAAAATACATCAAAAAATCAAACCCAAGAACACAAATTCAAAATTAAACCCATTGAATCAAATTAAACCCAAGAACATCCATCATCAGCCCACAACCCAGAAAATCAATTACCTTCTTCTCTCACTCAGCCACAAACACCACAAACACCAATTCCGTCACCACCAACCACCAAACCAACCAACCAACCACCACCACTGAAAATCCTTACCACCACCGAAACACCCACAGACCCACTGCAACACTCACAAACCCACTAAATCTGACCCATACATCAATTAAATTCGACCCAAACTTTGACCAATCGCCACCCAAATCCGTGGCCACCTCCATAAACCCACAATGAACCCATCCCCACCACCACCATAGCAACCCCCACCGCCACCACCATGAATCTGCAAATGCACCGATACCCATAACAAAAAATCAAACCAAAACCAAAACCTAATCTGAGAGACAGAATCGGAGTTAGAGAAATAGAGAAGAGAGAGAATCGGAGAGCGAAAGAAGAGAGAGGGGCTGCTGATCCCAGCCACACACCGCACGTCGTCAACGCCGATCCCTAGCCCACAACCCACAACCCACAACCCATATGCTACCATGGCCCGTGACCACTCCACCACCGCGCCACAACCATCAAACCACCCTACAACCTAGCAAAAACCCATGCCACAAAACCCACAACCCACTACCCCACAGCCCACAACCCTCATGCCACCAGCACAGCGTCGCCACCATCGAGAGAGATTGGCAGAGAGAGCCTTGATTTGATGAGAGAGGTTTGAGTTTTTAGAGAGAAAGAGTTGATGAAACCCAGCCAACAGATCCATGACCCAAAGAGAGAGAGTCCAAGAAAGAATACAGAAGAAAGAAGAGTGAGAGAAGAAGGTAATTGATTTTCTGGGTTGTGGGCTGATGGGTTTAATTTGATTCAATGGTTTAATTTTGAATTTGTGTTCTTGAGTTTGATTTTCTGAGATATTTTTATGTTTTAAATTTTGTATTATGTTTTTTAATTTTGTTAAAATTAATAAATTAATTTTTTAAATTTATATGCTGATGTGTCATGGGTAATGTGGCATTTTTATAATATTTTAATTCTTCCTGTTGTCATTTCAGCTATTTTCGTTGGTTGACTGATGAAAAAGAAGAAAATAACACGCGTTAATTGGTTTAGGGACTAAAAGTGGTAAAATTAAAATGTAGGGACTAAAATGAAAAAAAAGCCAAAATGTAAAGACTAAAAGTGCATTTACGCCTTGTTTTTTCTATCAATGAAATTTATTATTTATCAAAAAAAAAAAAAAATGCACCCAATTTATATATTAATCTTCTACAACTTTTTTTGCCAGACATTTAAACCCAATTAATCCAAAATTTTGAATAACTCAAGTTTAATGAATTTGACAGGAGCCACGTATCCACTATTCAGATTCCAAAATAGCCATGTTCAACTGCTAAAGAAAGTACAATCACATGAACCTTGCAGCCTAAAAAAATGTAGGCGCCTTCGCTAATTCTACATTCTGGACTTACTATACATTGAACAAAATATTTACCCTTGATTAGGTTTATACAAGTGGTACACTCAAACAAATACAAAGGAATCCTCTTAAAAATTCTACTCCGTAATATGAGGACTCAGTTTTCTTTGTGTTCCTGTTTAAAAGAAGATTTCTTTCCCTTCATTAAGGGATTAATCTTCCTGGCTTGGTCATCTAAAAAGCCCTTCAACCATTCTTGGATTTGAAGTTTAGATTACAATTAGCATTTCCCAAAAGCTCATATATGAAGGAGATCTCTAGAGGTCAAACATGGGAGTTCAGAAACTATGAGTTTCCCAATGGATAAAATTTATAAAGCAAACCTCCGAAAACTTTCAGTGGTAACTTTTCATAGTTTTATTAATGACTACATTATTATATGAGAAGAGAGAACACTATTGATTAAACTACATAATTTCCCCCCCAAAAAAAACCCAACTTGTCACATACAGAGACAATACTCATCCCTTCTTAAAATTCTTATTTTATTGAAATTCCAAATTTTGTGAATTGGACAGGTGGACTTTGGATTTCCATCACAAGTGACCATTTCCTTATCTTTTACTCATAAGATAGAATAGTGCTCAACTTTTTTCTTCTTTTTCTTGATAAGCAATGATGACAATTGACAAGGCTATTTAATATTGCCCATCATTGTCATCACCAACACCATTGCACCAAACTACAAAATATTTTATACAAATGAAATCATTTTAACCCCTGATAACCCAATTTCACCAATAAAAATTTTTCGTTACAAAAAAATATATATATGTGCTTCAATTAATTTTCACACATAAGAAAAAAAAAACAAAAAACAAAAAAACAAAGTTAAGCCTCTTGATAAACAAGCCAAAAGAAAAAAGGTCACCTATACACATCCTAATTCTTCCTATTTTTTGATCTTAACCTTGTACTATAGCACATGATGAGCCAAGATAATTTGAAAACAAAGACACAGAATTACATAGAGTGGTGAAATGGGTCTTGAATTTAACTCTCATACTATAATCTTAATTTGCAAACTGCAATCTTTTTTCAAATCTAAAAGTTCAAGTTTAAACACAAGTAATCAGCAATCATGAAACTTCTCACAAATATGGATAAACCCAGATGACAAAATTCAATGGTGATTGTAAAAATGAACAACGAATACGAAAATAACCTTCAAACCAGATGCTCCTCCACCATAGCCAAAGTACTGAACCGCGTGCATAAGATTTCCTGCCATACTCACAGATAAGGGGGTCCACAGACCACAGTTTTTTATGTATGTGTGTATGAGAGAGAGAGAGAGAGAGACGGCCTAGAAGTAGAAACTCAATGTGCGTTGGATTTTGTGTACAGAGAGAGAGGGAACGAAATAGACAAACAACCTCAGAGTATACATAACACGTTTCTATGAATAACGCGTGTCGCACGTAAATTAGCACAACTGGAGAGTTGTGAGTGGTAAAAAGATGATGGTAAATTCACATGAGGTCATCTTTTTACCACTCATAACTCGTCATATTGGTGAATTGTGGCACGAGTTGTGCCATTTTATGTGGCATTAGCACAATTCCGTTTCTATTATTACTATTTTTTATCTACAAACATTGCCAAAAAAATAGGGTCATTCTCTGTTGATTTTTGAATTGTTTTATTAACTTACTAGTCTCATCTCACGTGCTTTGCGTGTACGATAAGACTTTTTTTTAGTGGTCCTATTTTGTAGCAAAAAAAAATCTGTGTTTTTATTTTATATATATAATTTTTATTTTGATAATCTAATTTATAAGTAGATAAAAAAATTGAAAATCTACAGGAGAATGGCCCTATTTTTTAAGTAATATTTTAGTGGGAGTTAGAGTTGTATTTTTACTGGATTATTCTTTAATTTTGTCTCTAATTAAACATAGGGATGTATGGACATTTTTGAACAAAAAAAAAAAAAAGAAATCCAAACGCGCGTGCTCAAAAGCTTTTTTATTTTTTTGGAAAAAAATTAACAATTTTCATCCATTATAATTTGAAATTACTACGTTTTTCAATCACAAAATACATAAAAGTATGATGAGTATTATGAGTTTGTGGGTGAAATAATTTTTTCATCACACCTCTGGTGTCTTTGCACCCGCATTACAAGTACTCAAAACTTTTCTTTTCTTTTCTTTTTTAAATAGCATTAAAGATGGGACGTGAGGATAAGGATGGCCAGACAGAAGATAAAATTGTAACTCCAAGATTGCTAAGTGCTAACTGGTTGATGATAATGTGGAGTTAAACTTTAAATTTGTACCTGGCTGGGTTTGTACGTGAGAGTAGTTTTTTTTTTTTTTTGTTAAATACAATGTAACTAAACATGTATCTATTTAGGTTTTTTTTTTTTTGGATAAACTTGAGGATTTTTTTTTTTTGATAGGAAGATAAACGTGGGAATGATTTTTTTTTTTTTTTTTAAATTTTAAAAACAGTAACTTGGGGTTGTTTAATTTTTTTTTTTTTTTTAAGTAAACGTATAGTTTTTTTTTTTTTTTTTTTTTTTTTTTTTTTACAAGATAGAATTTTATTCTAGCTTAATCTAAGTATATATGTGTGTGAAGCTCTATCTTGGAGACTTGAACTCCAACCCTTACCCCCCACACTCCACAAACACTTATACTTGTAGAGTGACCATCGCACCAAAGGTGTGCGGTGGTAACGTATAGTTGTTTTGAAGAAATTGGTTAATGGAAGAGTATTTCTATTTTATAGGCAATGTTTTAGTGCAAGTTAGACATGTACTTTTACCAGACTATCCTTTAGTTTTGTCTCTACTTAAACTTAGGGGTGTAGGGATATTTTGGAACAAAAAAAAAAAATCTGGTCCAAACCGGAGAAGCCCCTTAAATAGTAGTACTAGCCTCTGAGCACACACTCACGCACGTATTTAAAGACTCTTCTATTTTTTTTTTTTTTTTTGAAAAAGTTAATAATTTGCGTCCATTATAATTTGGGATTACTACATTTTTCATTCACAAAAACCAAGGGGTGTGATGAAAAATTATTTCACCTACTAACGCATAATACTCATCACACCCCTAGATTTTTTTGTGATTGGAAAATGTAGTAATCTCAAATTATAATGGATGCAAATTATTAATTTTTTCAAAAAAAATAAAATAGAAGAGCCTCTAAGCACGCACGTGAGCGCGTGCTCAAAGGCTAGTTATTATTATTATTATTATTATTTTTTTTAATGGAAGAGATGGGAAGTAATTTGATAACATTATAACTGCTAAATGATAATGTGGAGATTTAAATTTGTTGGGTAGAAGTTTGGAGTTATGTGTATGACTAAATTGTGGATGTACGACTTGTTTTTTTCTTTTTTTTGCCATATCGGTTGATGTGTTTTTACAAAGAAATGTGTGTTTGTTTTAATTTTAAATTTTTTTATATAAATAGATAAAGCAATTTGAAAACCTTCAGGAGAGTAGTCCTGTTTTGTAGGCAACATTTTAGTGGGAGTTAAAGATATATCTACTTAACAAAAAAAAAAAAAAAAAACGTGTATATATCTATTTAGTTTAGTTTTTTTTTTTTATAACTATTTAGTTTTTTTTTTTTTTTTTTGATATTTTTTTTTGTTTTTGGATAAACATGGGATTTTTTTTTTTATAGGAAAAAAAATTACGTTGCTTTAAGGGTATAGTTGCTTTAAAGAAGTGGGTTAGTGGAAGAGTATTCCTATTTTGTAGGCAATGTTTTAGTGCAAGTTAGACATGTATTTTTACCAGACTATCATTTAGTTTTGTCTTTACTTAAATCTAGGCGTGTAGGGGTATTTTGGAATAAAACAAAAATCTGGTCCAAACAGGGGAAGCCCCTTAAATAATAGTATAGATAGATAAATTAAATTCTCAAAATAAAAATTATATATAAAAATAAAGACATTTTTTTTGCCATAAAGTAAGACCACTAAGCTCAATGTTTTTACTAAAAAAAAAAAAAAAGCCTCATCGCACGCATCACGCGTGCGATGAGGCTAGTAGTTTATAAAAAGATATAGATATGATAGAATTTGAAGGTTTATTACATAATTATTGTTTGTCTATTATTGGACAATAAAAAAATTAATTAGTTGAGTTAATTCTAACCTACAACTATAATTTGGACAAAATTTGGCTATAAACTTAGTTGTTAAGGCTACAACTTTCATTAAAAAAATTAACATAACACATATTTTGAAAATCTAACCATTAGATTGCATTTTTTTTTTAAATTCTTAACACATATATTAAACTTCATGTGAATTAAATGTTATTAACTATTCGATCCATGTACTTATTTTTTATGTTTAAAATTTAAATATTTGATTGATGACATAACTATTGATATTTGATTTTTTGGAAATTTTGCAAGCATGGATGACACAATTTGTCAAAATTCACATCCAATAAAAAGATATTGAATGGAATTGTACCCTTAGGTAGCGTTTGGATTGCGTTGTGCGTTTTACGTTTCAGCATTTTGCCTTTTTTTTCTTTTTTTTTCACCAGCGCCTCTTGCACTGTTCATGGGACATTAACAGTGCATTAAGGCAAATGAACAGTGTTTTTATTTGTGAACAGTAACCGGAAATTATTTTTTTATTGTTTTCAGTTTTCAGCAAAATAAGCAGTATCCAAATGCACCCTTAGACTACAAACAAGTTTATATCCAAACTTTGTTCTTATAATTTTATTTTGAATATTTGTAGATTATAATTTTATCTTGAAAGTTTCAAAAGGTTGTCATCTATATCTATAGTATTATTTAAAAAGCTTCCAAGCCATCTAAGCCTTGGACTATAAATAAAATTTCTAAAGTAGTAAAGTTTAGGTAAATTTTAAAAAAAAAAAAAAACAGTTTTTTTTCATTTCATTTCTCCATATCCCATAAAATTAGGCACCACCTCTCTTTACACTTTCTAACTTTTTTTTTTTTTTGAGATAATCTCCAAAAAATAACAAATAAAATAAAAACTACATGAAAATATATGGGATAAGGATAAGGATACATTTTAAAAAAAAATAACCTGGGTTTTTTTTTATTATTATTATTATTATTATAGGAATCTGGTTTTTTTTTTTTTTTTTTTTTGGGTTGGAAAATTGAAATGAATGTTTTTTTTCCTTTTAGGATAGATATAGATTAAATAAGCACACGTTTACATCTTTCTAAAAGAAAAAAGAAAAAAACTCTTTTTGGTGTTTTTTTTTATTGCTTATCTATTTATCTATCCTACTTACAATAAATATGTAAAATTGTGTAAAAAATTGTAGTAATCCCAAATTATTATGAATGCAAATTATTAAGTTTTACAAAAATAAAAATAAAAGAGAGCTAGTCTCATTTGAATATTATTTATTTATTATTATTTTATCTTTTTTTAGGGGATATTATTATTTTTCTTTAATCCTCCTTTATTATTATTTTTTAATCTTTCTATATTCTTCATTTTTAATTTCCAATAATAATATTTTTCAAATTCCTAACCACTATTTTTTTTCTAAGGAAAAATATCACTAATTTAAAAAGTAACAAAATATTACAACATTTTCATAACATTTTTTGTCTTTAGCTATGCTCAATCCCAATATTTTACTAATTTATTTAATTTTCTTTTGAAAGTGTAAGGACCAAAAGATCTTGCGGCCCAAGCCCACTTAAAACAGTGAGTTATACAGTTCAACCTTGGCCCAAATCAATAAAATTTGTAAGAGAGAGAAACGAACAACAAGAGAGACCTCTGCTCGAGGATGAAAATAGAGAAGAAAAGGCTAATTTTATAGAATAGATGAGCATATATCCCTCCACAAGCTTGCCCGAGGAGGCTAAGATTATACAAAAAGTTTCACTGTTCACTCTCTTCTCTCAATGCTTTTCTTGTTTCTTTTTGACACTGCTGTCTGGATCCCTTTTTCTGTAAACCCCCCTTTTCTTATATACTTCTCCTTTTTTCATATCTCAACCATCCATTCCTACCTAACTAGCTTTCTCTCATGACATTTGTCCCTTTCTACCTTTGAAGAAGGTGGTGGAAGGAGTTTGCTTAGCTGTGACTTACACTATTCAGGTCACTTCCTCATCAATGCAGTTGATAAAGCTGTTGCCCACCATTTAATGCAGAGGCGACAGGCTACTCCAAACTAGAAATTTCTCTTATGACCACTGACTCTCTCTCTCTCTCTCTCTCTCTCTCTCTCTCTCTCTCTCTCTTTAGATTCTCGCTCCCACTTGGAATGCCTTAGAGTACCTTGACTCATCTCTTCCTTTCCTCGGGTGGCTTTCCTCCTCGGGCCCGTGGACTGTGACATCCCCACAATTATACTACAACTCTTCAGATCCATCCTCGGTCCTCGGGCACCCACAACAGCTCCCTAAAATGTTCGCTATTGTTTTTTAGACAAAAACGAAGTTTTAGTCACACAAATAAACTATGCATGTGCCCTATGTGTTCCACGTGTTAACGTCCTTTCATTTGTCTCCAGCACACTCCTGACGCTTTGGAATCCACAATTTCACATTTATGGTGTCAGGCAACTGCTTGTCCCCCACGTTCTACTGTTCGATCAAGATCCAACGGTTCCCATCTCCCCTCACTTATGGGCGGGAAATTTACCGCCCACTTTTTCACTCCTATAAAAGGAGAACTTAGGGCTGGCTGAGGCTCATTTTTACGTTCTGGTGATTTAAGTTGAACAAACCTCCCGACAAGCATTTTTCGTGTTTACTCATAGGTGTGTTGATTCTCCTGTTTCTACTTTTTCATAAGCTTAATATCTCACACCACAAAACTCCATGGGTAGATACACTAAGTTAGTGGACACTCCCGAGGCTAGGGCAGTCTTTAGGGCACAATACAGGATCCCCGATAATGTTGAAATTTGGCATTGTGAATACGGGGAGTAGCTGGTCTTGCACAGACCCCCCGAATCCGTAGTGATTCCTATGATTGCCTTCATTGAAGGCGGGATGGAACTTCCCATGGGAAGGGTCACTAGGGATTTCCTAATAAACTATAGGCTGACCCCCACCCAATGCTCCCCAAACGTCTTTAGGGTCCTCAGGTGTGCAGATATGCTAAATAGGAAGATAGGGACTAACCTCACATGGCATGACGTAAACTGGGTGTACAATTGCCAAAAAGGGGAAAAGACCAAATACTACATTAAGTGTAGGGTCCTTGCCGTTAGATTAATCTCCTGCCTACCTAACTCAAGCAAAGGTATGAACGAGGACTTCCTCATCGTCTCGAGAGACTGGCACGATGGAATGCATTGTCCCACTCAGGAAGGGGAACCAGGTAGGGTTCCCGAGGACCGGAGTCATACATAGGATCCTTACTTGGCTTTATTAGAATGAAAGTTCTTCCTTTATTTGTTTTACTCACAACCTCTCTTGTTTTACTTGGCAGACGAATACCATACCGCCTCAGTCAAGCATCTGGTAAATTTCAAAGACTTGAACTGGATCCTCAGGTCAAAGATCTTCCTACACAAGGACGGCCAACTTCAAGCAGCTCACGTCATCCTTGGATACAAGCCCTCCACCAAATGCTTTCAAAGTCCAAAGAACATCATTAGAGCCAAGGATCCCCACTTGGGTTTAATTAACATAGCCATCCTAGGATTTCTGCTGTTCGAGCCTCTTCCGAAAAGAACTCAGGATGCCCAAATCCTAGCCCCTCTAGCTGCCAGGCTCCTCTACTCCCAAGAACCACCTCTCCCCTCGGACGATGAAGCCAAGAAGTCCACACCCGAGCCTGCCCTCCAGGAAGTCACTGACAAGGACTTCGAGGTCTTCTATCAATAAGAAGACCCTGAAGACGCTCCCAGCACCTCGCGCCCACGTATAAAACTAGCACAAGTCAGCGCCAACCAAGAGACCACAAACATCCCAGAAGGCATGGGATTTGAAGAGAAGACGCCCGACCTGCTGGCCTTGCTCACTGCCCACGTTAGGGGTTCCTTCCCAGCTGTGCCAATAGTGACCCGGCCACCCACTCTTGCCCCAACACGCACATTTTCCGTGGAGACAGCAGGCAAGAAAAGGAAGAGGGCGCAAGGAGGCAAAGGCCCGAAAGGTGCCAAGGAGGGGGAGGTTACCCAATCCTCCCACCAGCCCCCAGCCAAAGAAGCATGGACAGGGAGGGGGCAACAGAAGAAGACCTCCTCAGCTGGGACTGCCAAGGATGGAAGGGACCAACCCAAGAAGCTCGCCATTCGGAGGCCCCTGTTCACCCTCAGCTCAGGCAATCTAGTGCTTGATGACGCTAACTTGAGGGACCCCCAAAAGAGTAGCTTACGCTTAGTGGCAAAGTGCCTGGAGAAGGCATTATGCCTGCCCAAGGATATGGCGGAGCTGAGGTCTTTCAAGAAGCGCGAAGTCTTCCTCACTCTGAAACAAGACCTTGGCAAGGTATATCTCTTTCCTGAGTTTACATCATTGACTTGTAAAAGTTTTAACCAAAATTTACATTTTTTTTTTTTTTTTGTAGGCCGTCCAAGCTGCCTTTATGGCTGAGGAATGGGTAGATCATTCCTTGGACATGGCCAGAGAAGCCAAGAATAAGTTAGAAGTTGCTGAGAAGGCCTATGCAAACGCGGACAAGAAGCTTAAGGAGACTCTTGCCCAGTTGGCCGAAGTGGAGAAGGCTCACAGAGATGCTGAGTCCGCCCTCAAGGGCTATGAGAAACGGGTAGCTGAAGCCTTGGAGGCCTAAAAGAAGGCTGAGAACAAAATGGCTCTGACAGTGGTGGAGCTAAAACAAGTAAAGAAGCAGCTGGAGGCTAAGGAGGCCGAGAAATCCCAGCCGAGCAGGTAGCCTATGATGCGGGTATGACCAAGGCAGCTGAAAGCCTTATGCCCAACTCAAGGATATCGGTCGGGCCTTCTGCTTGGAAGTGTGGGGCCAGGCCCTAAGCACTACTGGGGTTAGCATCGAATCAGAGCTCTGAGCTTCTAAGAGCATCAGCAGTGGGCTTCTCAAATGCCAAATTGCATTGTACATTTGGCATTTGGGCCCAAATTGCTCCAGCAACTGGATGGCTATACCTGGGACCGGCCAAATTTTTTTGGCATATCGCTACAGTGCGATCTCATATGTGAGATTGCATTGTAGCGCTATGCCATCCAAAAAAAATTTATTTTAATAGCGCACAGTTCCTTCAACCCCTCTTTCTCTCTTGCTACAGAACCGGGTTTTACTCTCTTATCCCCTCTCTCTCTCTCTCGCGCCATCAAGCTTCTCTCTTTCCCTCGCTTTTCTCTCTGATCACCAAGCCGCTGTCTCACCAAGCCTCGCTTTTCTCTCCAATCACCAAGCCATCGCTGTCACCAAGCCTTGCTTTTCTATCCGATCACCAAGCCATTGTCCGAATCACCAAGCCTCTGCCTCTGTCGATTCACCCTCACCCATCTCCAAATCTGTTTCACTGTCACCAAGCCTCGCTTTTCTCTCCGATCACCAAGCCGCTGTCACCAAGCTTCGCTTTTCTCTCCGATCACCAAGCCGCTGTTCGAATCACCAAGCCTCTGCCTCTGCCTCTGTCGATTCACCGAAGCTCCGTCGGTCTCTTAAATCAAATCAAAATCAAAATCAAAATCAAAGCAATTTACTAGGTGGGTTTTGATCCATGTTTGAGTTTTTGTGTTTGTGTTTCTTTTCTCTTTATGCAAGAAAAAGGGGGATTCAGCTTGTGTTTGTGTTTGGATTTTGATCTAAGAATTGCTGTTGATGTTTGCAGAGGTGGGATTCAGCTTCATCATGAGGGGTTTTCGCTTGCTGTCGAATTAGCATCTTCAGAAATTGCTCAAGTTCAACTTCAATTACCAAAATCCCAATTTTATTAGATAATTAGTGTTCTTGTTTATTGATTTTTTCTTCAACAAATTAATATGTTGTATGCAAAGGTTCTATCAGTGGTTTTTGTTGTGTTCAACTCTATGGTTTTATTTGATTTCTATTTGTACATGTTGGCCATGTATGGGCTGTGTTTGCAGAGAGTATATTTTTGTAGAGAATATATTTTGAGTTATATTTGCTGTTGTATTCTATTAATATTTGGCTGTGTAAAGGGCTTGTATTTTTGTAACAAAAAATTACTGTTGTATATATAGTCGAAATAGATTGATTATTGGATTATATTTGGCAAACTTACTGCACATAATGCACGGATTGTTCGCTTTCCAATCAGTATTCTCACTGTTGATAGTTGATACACCAACCTAACAACTATGGGAGCTATGGGAGGATTACATTAAGGAATTATATAGCAAATCCACCCATTTTCCTTCTCTCTCTATCTTAGAGGTTATTGATTGTCCCGATGATAAGAGGGTTTAGTTCCCAAATTAAAAGGAAGGAAAACCAAACAAACAAACAAACAAATAAATAAATGAGCAGTGGAGTATCAAAATAAATAAATAAATGACTAGTCTTTTTCTCCATGCATGATTATTCGAGCTGTGAGTCTAGCAGAGTAAGTTGTCAACATAAATTGTTTTGACTAGGAGTTGTCAACATATATTGTAGGATGTTGCTATACATGAGAAGCCGCCACCAATCATAATATGTGAAGGCTTTGAACTCTTGTAGATTTGGTTAAGTTTGTATTTCTAATTGTAGTAATCACTTATCACAAATACTTGAACTCTTGGACTTTGTGAGTTGGCTCTAATTGACTTCATACACTAACTGTTTTAAGTTCCTTATTTAAAAGGGATGGGTACACAAGAAGAGATAACACGATATGCTAATATCTCATAAATGGATGATGATTTTTTGGCACCATTTTTAAGTGGGTCTCAAAATACTTCAATGCCCATCCAAGAGTCTTGTCCGGAAGTTGAAATTGTCACCCCTAATCCAACAAAACGTGGTGGCAACTTCAGTGTAGATGAGGACAACCTCCTCGTCTTTGCATGGCTTAACACTAGCGTGGATGCCGTGCAAGGTACTGACCAAAGGGTTGACAAATTTTGGGAGAAAATTTGGCAATACTTTTGCGAGAACAATACTTATGGAACCACACGTTCTGCTTCCTCCCTCCAAAGTCGATGGGGAAATATTAATAGGGAGACAAGTAGATTTGTTGGGTTCATGGCTAAAATTGAAGCCCGAAATCCAAGTGGTGGAACTTACGAGGACAAGGTATAAATTATATTGCAATGGTGTCACAATAATAATTTTCGAATAGTTTCAAGACACTAATTATTTTATTTTATTTTTTTTAAATTTAGTTGAAAGATGCAAAGGATCTATATAAAGTTTCACCAGCTCCAACAACCGGCAAAAAATCAGCTTTTGCATTTGAACATTGTTGGGTTGTGTTGAAGAACCAACCAAAGTGGAGTATGCCTAAGGAAAGATCAAAAGGGCTCCCTCAAACTCCAAGTTCAATTGATCAAGTTTGTAGTAATGATGATGACACAATGGAGGTAGAGAGACCAATTGGCAGAAAAGCCGAAAAGGCTAAGCGAAAGAGAACAGATGGTGATAAGGGTTTTGAGGATTATTTGGCGAAAAAAATGCAATATATGCAGGAATCACATGAACAAGACAATGAGGCTCTTCGCATCAAAGCAGATAGGGTTCGAGTGGATGCGCAAAGAGCTGATATTGAAAAGGAAAGGCTTCGTCTTGAAACTAGTAGGGAGACGCATAGAGTTGAAATTGAAAATGAAAGGCTTCGTCTTGAAACTATTAGGGAGGAGGGAAGAATAATGACCTTGGATACAAATGGCATGAATGCCAAAGAAAGACTTTATTTTGAAAATCTCAAGGATCAAATCCTTGCAAGACAACAATTAGAGTAAATAGTTGGGTTTGACCCAAGGAGATGATGTCTTGTTATAACTATATTTTGGTAGTAAATTATATATGGGTTGGGGTTTGGCATATGTAGATGATATTTTGTTTCAACCTTATTTTGGTAGTGGCTTAATTATTTTAAGCGTAGGTTTGGAACATGTAGATGATGTATTGTTCCAACTTGATCAATTGGTAGTAGGTTGTGCCACTTATGTAATCACATCATTTTTGGTTATATGAAAAACTTATGTCCTTTCTATGTTTGATGATGTATTTTTTCTTATAATAAGATTGATTATTTGGAGTCTATATTGTTATGCTGAAGGGTTTCATTTTTGCTTATAATGAGATTGAAAAACTTGTATGCTGAAGGGTTTCAAGATAATGGAGTCTATATTGTTAGCTTGAGCTTAAAATCTTCTCTCTGACTCTCTTAAATTCTTTTCTGTTCATTATATTGAGAATAAACTTAATTGATTTTTCCTTTATTCGTAATTGCTAGATTTGAAGTGCTCCAAATGTTTGGTACCGTCAAATTGAGCTGGTGGCTTTTTCAATTGCAATCTTCACTCTTGGATTCCAAATTTTAATTTACTGTAATTTGTATGTATTAAGTGAAGTAACTTACATTTGGTCCAACTGCTTAGTTGGATTAAGCTGAAAATATATAAGAAGTCTCTCACACTCTAATGCTTTTTTATTTTGTCTCGAATAAATTTATTTGGTATCACCATTTAAATTTAGACAAGTGCAGTAATTAAGCAACTTGTATACCGATCCAATTGCTTGGTTATTTCAGATTAAGCTACAAAACACATACACACACACATGCAGTTTTCTACTATAACCTTTCTTGTTATGAACTTCATTTGTTAGTTTGAGATCAAATGCTTTATTTGGATGGCTACATTTCAAATTCAGAGTAAACCACAATACAAGTGGTCCCTTAGGTTCATTGTGTCGGCTTAAACTGAATTTAATCCTAATTCATCAGGAGGGTGTATATTGAGTTGGGTTTCGTATAGTTCTGTTAAATAGTCAAGTATGATCATTTCTACCTACATATAAGAGAAGCTGGATTATTCGGTGTATTCTGGAATATTTAACTATTTTCTCATCATGCCATGTTGTTATGAAACTTACGCATTTGATAGTTCCAGCCTTCTAGTATTGTTGTATATATTATGACAATATCTTTTTGGTGTTGGAAACTTGGAATAGGGTTGATCAGTTGTCTTAGGCTCTGAGTAGGCTTTATTATGCCTAGATGCTTTGTGTATATACCATGCCTTTTAATTGTTGTGGTAGTTATTAAGCATCCTTTGGGGCTCATGATTGCTTGCATACTAGAGTTTTCAAATTTCAATGTTGACATTTTCTTTGATTAAGGGTGTAACTGTGTAAGTACTAATTATAGTCAGGAAACAACGGTTAGACCACCATGTTTTTGGAAATGAGTTTGTGATAGGTTTGCTTTTTACTTTTTCTTTTTGGGATAAGTATGATTGGTTTGCTTTCTTAAAATCCTACTGTATTAAAATAAATAAATAAAAGAGTAGCATCTCAACCCATGTACACAGGAATTGTATGTGGGCTGCTTTAAATATTGGCAATAGAATTTTTCAAGACCAAGACCTCATTCTCAAAAAAAAAAAAAAAAATTTCAAGACCTGTGAATGATTGGGATTTGGACTCTTTGTTGTCTTTCATGTCATTGGTTTCTGTCCCATATGCGTGTTAGTTGCTTGCCGAATCAAAACAATCAAAGGTGGTGTCTTAAGAATTTCTTCCTACATTGGTGGTTGTTAAACATACTTGACTATTTAACATTATAGCATTTACAATACATGGTTCTAGTTCGTAGTGCTGAAGGAGAAGATTATGAGCCTTGGGGACTTTTGCTTTATTTCTTATCAATCTTTAGCATATACAATAGTGGTATCAACTATATGCTTTATGTCTTATCAATCTTTACCAGGGGTCTTTTGCTTTGACAGATTTTAAGCTTTGTTTATTGAATAATATATCTACTTGTTCCCTTTCCATAATGTAATCTCTGCTTGCTTTGCAATAATTGTGATAATTTCCTAACACTGTTGTCTTCAAGGTTGTCTCCATGGGTCGCTCTAGGCTTTGCAAATTGCTTTTGGACGACTCAGACGAGGATGAGATAATGAGGCGAGTTCTTAAGGGTTCAACATCACAACGTAAATGTTGTCGGTATATCGAACGTGATTGTTTGGCAGGCCATAAAAGACTTTATCTCGACTACTTTGCCAACACACCAGTATATCCTCCTAATTTATTTCGGAGGAGATTTCGGATGAGTCGGTCTCTTTTTCTCCGTATTCAATCCGCAGTGGGAACTTATGAACCTTACTTTATCCAAAAAAGAGATAATGCCCAAAGGCTCGGTTTATCTTCTCTTCAAAAGATAACAGTTGCACTTAGGATGCTTGCGTATGGAGTGGCAGGTGATTTTATGGATGAGTATGTGCGGATTGGAGAATCCACTGCAATAGAAAGTATGAAAAAATTTGTTAAAGCGGTGGTTGATATTTTCTCCAAGGAATACTTGAAATCCCCAAACAATGAAGACATTGCTAGACTTTTAGTCAATGGGGAAAGACATGGATTTCTAGGGATGCTAGGGAGCATTGATTGCATGCATTGGAAATGGAAAAATTGTTCGACCGCATGAAAAGGTCAGTACTCTGGTCACATTCGTGAGCCAACCATTGTTTTGGAAGCAGTGGCATCATTTGATCTTTGGATATGGCATGCATTTTTTGGGTTACTTGGGTCAAATAATGACATTAATGTATTAGAACGGTCTCCTATATTTTCTGAGCTCGAATAAGGACGTGCTCTTGCAGTTAATTACTCAATCAATGGCCATGAGTATACAATGGGATACTACCTTGCCGATGGCATACATCCGAAGTGGTCAACATTTGTTAAAACAATTCCATCTCCACGAGGACATAAGAAAAAATTATTTACAAAAGCTCAAGAGGCGAATAGAAAGGATGTAGAGCGTGCATTTGGAGTGCTTCAAGCAAGATTTGCAATTGTGCGTGGGCCTGCAAGATTTTTCTATAGTGAAACGCTCCAAGACATCATGAAAGCATGCGTAATTCTTCATAACATGATCATTGAGGATGAGCGAGATGTAAATGAAGCGGTGGAAGTAGATTATGAGCAAATTGATGACAATCCTACTATACAACTGTCACGGGAGAACACAAATGAATTTACGGAGTTCATTGAAATCCATCAATGTATTCGAGACCATAAAATTCATTCTCAACTCCAATTAGACCTCATTGAACATTTATGGCAATTACAAGAGGAGTTGTAGGAACTTAAGTGTGTGAGTTATGCATGTGGGGTTTTATTATAATTTGATATATATACGAGTCTTCTAAAGACAACATTGATAGTTATGTATGTGGATTATAAAAGTTGGTAGGTTGAGTACATTGATATTTAGCAGGTTGCATGTATATATATGTATGTGGAATTTAAAAATTGGCAGGTTGAATACATTGATATTTGGCAGGTTGTATATATATATATGTATGTAGATTTTTTAAGTTGGCAGGTTGAGTACATTGATATTTGGCAGGTTGCATTTATATGTATGTATGTGGATTTTTAAAGTTAGCAAGTTTGAGTAAATTGATATTTGGCAAGTTCTTTCTCAAAAAAAAAAAAAACAAAAAATTGGTAGGTTTTATATATATATATATGTGTGTGTGTGTGTATGTGGATCATTAAAATTGGCAGGTTGAATACATTAATATTTAACAGGATGCATCTATAAATATGTATGTGGATTTTACATTAATATTTGACAGGTTTGATGGAATATATATGTATGTGGATTTTTAAAGTTGGCAAATTTGAGTATATTGATATTTGGCAGGTACTTTCTCAAAAAAAAAAAAAAAAATTGGCAGGTTGTTGAAATAGTTGGAAAGAAATTGAAAAAAAAAATTGGCAGATTGTTGAAATAGTTGGAAAGAAATTGAAAAGAAAAAAAACTGGCAGGTTGATGAGGATGACCGTTGGAATAGTGGAACATGAAAAAGCTGGAATAGTTGAATTTGAAAAAAAAAATGACGGTTGGAAAAGTAATAATAAAGAATGATTAAAAAAATAATATTTTAATAAGATGGTAAAATAATAGAGTTTTGGAATGTTGAGTGTATTGTAAAATGGTATGGTATAATTGATAAAGTAGCTTTTTGGGATGGTAAAATAAGATGAGATATGAGATCCGGATGTGGATGCTCTAATAAGGTGTACTACGCCCCTGTGTTGCTCTTGGCACCCGCCCCTCCTCAGCCCCCAGTAGATCCTAGCTCTGCTCCCCCTTCTTCTTCAGACTAGCCTGCCCCTACTCCCTCTACTGCCCTTACCAAAGACAAGGAGCCAGAGCAGCCCTCTCATGCCAACGTGGTGGACGTGGAGACGGAGGAAACCACGAAGGTGGCTCAGCTGAGGAGAAAGAGCAGGAGAAGAAGGGAGGGAAAGGAAATGAGACTTCAGCTTAGCTCCACCTAGGACTTAAGAGAAAATAGCCATTTTGTAACTAGGCTCGAGTGTATCTGATGTCTCTCATCTTGTACTTAATTTCTTACAAATTAAAGAAAATGACTTAGAATTTATTTACTACTTATTTTAACTATCCAATTTGTACTTGTCAATTTATATCTTACATTCTTGTCTTCTCTTTATAACAATCTCATCATACTAACCTATAACTTATTCATGGAATTTCCCTATCCCTCTATCTACTCTGGAATGATTTGAACTACAATTAATAGACTGATCCACAGAACTTGGGAAAAACTTCAACCAACACTTACCTTAATTTGGACTTCGAATCTCACAGCAAAACCATTAGCAATGATCCTAAAACTAGGAATGGCAACGGGTCGGGTTCGGGCCGGGTTTTTCCATACCCGGACCCGACCCGCGGGGCAAGGCCCGTGACCCAGACCCGGCCCGTTTAGGGTACCGGGTTTTTTTCCGAGGCCCGGACCCGCCCTAGCCGGGCCCCGCGGGCCCCGTTTAGGAATTGGGCCCAATTCGTGGCCTAACCAAAAAAAAAAAAAAATTTAAGCCCAAATTCAATAGTTTCCAAATTCAATAGTTTCCAGCAAGTGTTTAAACTAATTTCCCAATCCACTAGTATCCAATACAACATTTCCAATACAACATTTGGAAAACTAAACTTGTAACAAACACTCTGATTAATCTGTCCCATGATTTTCATTCACAAGTTGGGTTGAAAAAAAAAAACAGGAAAGAAAAGAAAAGAAAAGCTATGCTGATCACATACAAACATCTAGTACGAAGTCACAAATCATCTGGACTACATTCATACTACAACACAAAAATTTGTAACAAAACCTGCACTAAATAAATACATATAACACGGCTGAGCTGAGGGAGTGACTGAGCTGAGGGAGAGAGAGGGTCGGACTGAGGGAGGGAGGCGTGAGGAAGTGTCGTGGTGTGGGAGTGACCGAGTGAGGCTGCTGAAGCGAGGGACTGTCGGATCAGACTGAGGGAGAGGGACTGAGCTGAAACGAGGCTGCTGAACTCGGATCGGACAGAGGGAGGGAGGCTGCTGAACTTGGATCGGACAGAGGGAGGGAGGCTGCTGAACTCGGATCAGACTGAGGGACAGAGGGAGGGAGGCTGCTGAAGAGTGAGTGAAGAAATGAGGGATTAGTTAGGGTTAGATTATAGGTATATAAATATATATATATATATATTAGGGTATTTTTGTAATTTTGGGTACCGGGTTTTTATACGGGTTTTTTTACGGGTCGGGTCTCGGGTCGGGTCTGGATTTTTTTTATAAAACCCGGACCCGTTTCGGGTATTTTTTTTTTTAAATCCATACCCGACCCTATTTCTAATCGGATCGGGTAAAACCCGATCCATTAGGGTCGGGCCGGGCCGGGTACTCGCGGGTCGGGCAAAAATTGCCATCCCTACCTAAAACCTAAGGAGATACTTAAGATGGTCTACTTTACTGTATATCTGAGCAATCTATTGTAAGGATCACTTTATTCCCCATCTGTGATTCGAGGTGGCACATCAAGCCTACATTCGAGCCAACACTTAGGATTTCTCACATGACGTTAATCTACCCTAGGCCTGTGATCCTAAGAACCAAATAAAGCCCAGTTTCAGCCCAACACTTAGAATGTTTCCCAAAAATGTTAATTTACCCTAGGCTTGTGACCCGAGGAGCCAGACAAGGCCTAGGTTTTGTTTAACACTTAGAATATTTCCTGTAATGTTAATTTACCCTAGGCTTGTGACCCGAGGAGCCAGACAAGGCCTAGGTTCTGTTTAACACTTAGAATATTTAACAAACTAATTGTTTCAGCAAACACATCCATAATAAGACACGACCATTCAAGATATGAGTTGCAAAGGAAATTATTAATAATAATAACATCGTAGATTGTTTACATTCCAAGGGCAAGGAATTACATTTTCATCCGAATCTTCTAAATAATAAGCCCCAATGCTAGCGATGGAAGTGACCCTGTATGGTCCTTCCCAGTTAGGGCCTAGTTTTCCCCAGGTAGGGTTCTTTGCTGTCCCCACCACCTTTCTCAAGACCAGGTCTCCTGGAGCTAATGGCCTAGACTTCACCCCCTTATCATACCCTTACTTAAGTTTTTGTTGGTAATATGCCATCTTTACCGTTGCCATTTCCCTCATTTCCTCGGCCACATCTAAGTTGTCTAGGAGTAAACAATTTTTCTCTTAAACATTGAACTGATCAGTTCTCAAAGTTGGAAATCTGTACTCAAGGGGGATTATTGCCTCTGCCCCATAAGTCATCGAAAAAGGAGTCTCCCCTATTGATCTTCGGGGTGTGCTATGATAGGTCCACAATACGTGGGGAAGTTCATCCACCCATTTCCCTTCGGCATTCTAACCTTTTCTTTAGCCCAAACACTATAACCTTATTGGTGGCCTCGGCCTGTCCATTCCCTTGAGGATAGGCAGGCGTAGAATACCTGCTCCTAATCCCTAACTCCCCATAATATCTTCGGAAGGCTTTGCTGTCAAATTGAAGACCATTATTCGAGATTAGTGTGTGAGGGACTCCAAACCTTGTGACAATATTCCTTCAGATGAAATTTTAGCATCCACATCTCGGATATTAGCAAGTGGCTAAGCTTCCACCCACTTGGTAAAGTAGTCTGTGCCGATGAGGAGCCATCTTCGGTTCCCTATAGCTCGGGGAAATGGTCCCACTATATCCAAGCCCCATTGAGCGAATGGCCAAGGGCTAGATTATGGATTCAGGACTTCCCCTGGCTGATGAATATTTAGGGCATACCTCTGACATTGGTCACACTTCTTCACATAATCCTGGGAGGCTCTTCGCATGCTAGGCCACTAGTATCCCTAGGTGAGGGCCCTATGCGCCAATGACCTACCCCCTGTATGACTCCTACATATGCTTTCATGTAGCTCTTCTAACAAGGGTTCCACTGCCTCTGGGTGTACACATAACAAATATGGCCCTGAGTAAGAACGCTTGTACAACTTCTGCTCCTCAGATAGCCAATAGTGAGGAGCACTTCTACACATCTTCTCTGCCTCACACTTGTCCTTAGGTAATACCCCCTTCTTAAGAAAGGTTACAATGGGGTCCATCCAGCTCGTCCCCACATGGAGGTTATACACCCCGACCAAGGATACATTTGTAAGGCTTGAGTTATCCACATCCTCAACAATAACAACTCGAGGGAGACTTGACCCTAGAGAAGTGGCTAGCATCGCCAGAGAATCTGCATGCGAGTTCTGTCCCCTTGGGATTTGCTTTAATACAAAACCCTTAAACTGAGCCCGAGCATTCTGCACCTTAGCAAGATACCCCCGTATCCTCTCAACCACTGCTCCTCCCAATTGCCTAACCAAAGCTACTCCTGTTAACAGGGCCTCGTACTCGGCCTAATTATTGGTGGCTAGGAAACCTAATCGTAACGATTTCTCTATTATCAGCTTCTCGGGAGTGATCAACACAGTCCCTATTCTTGCTCCTTTTTGGTTAGATGCTCCATTCGTATAAACCTCCCACGGGGGAACAACAATGGCCAACATGACCAATATCCCCATAACTGCTTCCTCCTTCTCGGAGGTACCCTCGATCAACTCCGCCATAAAGTCTGCCAGGATCTGTCCTTTTACGGCGGTCCAAGGCATGTACTTGACATCATAGGCTTCCAGCCTAGTTCCCCATTTAGCAATCCCCCCAGTATAATCCGATTTCCTCAAAAGAGCTTACAAAGGGAGCTGGGTGAGCACCACAATGGTGTGGGCTTGAAAGTAATGAGGAAGCTTTCTAGTGGCATGCACTATAGCCAACACCACCTTCTCTAAAGGTAGATAGAGCGTCTCAGCATAGTCCATGACGGCCAAGTATGCATACAACACTTCCTCCTTCTCGGGCCTAGAAAGTGTATAAGGATTGGACAAATACTGTTTGAGGTCCTCGAAAGCTATTACACACTCCTCGGTCCATCGAAAATCCTTCCATTTGTGAAGCAACTGGAAAAAAGGAAGACACCTGTCCGTAGACCAAGAGATGAACCTATTTAAGGCTGCTGCCATCCCAGTCAACCTCTACACCTCCTTGGGATTTCGAGGAGGATGCAAACTATTAATAGCCTTAATTTGCTTGGGGTTGACCTCAATCCCGCAGTGAGTAATTATGTAGCCCAAAAATTTGCCCGACCTAACCCCAAAAGAACACTTAGACACGTTTAGGCGTAACTTATGCTCTCTCAAAACCGAGAAAGTCTCCCTCAAGTTGGCCAAATGCTCTACTACCTGATTGCTCTTTACTACTATGTCATCAATGTATGCTTCTATATTCCTCCCGATTTACGATTCAAACATTTGAGTCACCATTCTCTGATATGTGGATCCTGCATTTTTAAGGCCGAAGGGCATCACCCGATAATGATAGTTCCCATTAAGAGCACGAAAGGTCATTTTCTCTTGGTCAGATAATGACAGGGGTATCTGATGGTAACCCTGAAAGGCATCCAAGAAACTCATATGAGGATGTCCCACCGTAACATCCACCAGCTGGTCAATTCTAGGAATGAGGAAGGGGTCTTTTGGGCAGACTTTATTCAAGTCAGTGAAGTCCACGCAAACTCGCCACTTCCCATTTTTCTTCTTAACCACCACTGTATTGGCCAACCACTCGGGATAGAAAATCTTTTTAATAGCCCCAGCTTGCTTCAACTTGTTTACCTCTATCCGGACTGCCTTGGCGTGATCCTTGGATGATCGCTAAGGAGGTTGCTTAAACCCAGGGTCAATTCCTAGAACATCGTAAGCACTCTATGCAAAAACATCAATGTTAGCCTCTAGAAACTTCACCAGCTCCACCTTTTCCAAGGGTGGCAACTGGGATCCCACTTGGAAATATTACTGCTGATCCAGCCCTATTATCACCCCTTCCAGCTCCTCGGATAATTCTCCAGATGCCCCGGTCTGCTGCCCCCCTGTAGGCCCCTTTAGTTGCTGTGGGACTGGATCTTTAATCATCGCAGTGGGATCTGAAGGCCGCCACGTTATTACTGACACCAAGCATTACCTAGTTGTGGCCTAATCACCCGCCAACTCTCCTACTCTTCCCTGCGTAGGATACTTGACCTTCAGATGTAAGGTTGAGGGCACGACACCCATAGTGTGAAGCCAAGTCTAGCCAGGATAGTTGTGTAGGGGGAAAATGCTTCTACTACTATGAAATTAACCTGCACCTCCACATCCCCATCTTGTACAGGTAGTCTTATCATTCCTCGAGGGACCACCATTCTACCATCAAAACCCATCAGCGGTGAATCATACCTTTCCAGGTCCTCGGGCCTCAAGTTTAGCCCCCTATACAAATCAGGGTACATGATCTCTGCTCCGTTTCCCTAATCAACTAGCACTCTCTTGACATCGTAACCCCCAATCCTAATAGTAACCACTAGAGCATCATCATGTGGTTGGAGAGTCCCTTGCTTATCCTTCTCAGAGAATCCCAGGGTAAGGGTGACCATCACTCTAGCTCTTTTGGGAGCCTGATCATCGGCCTCCATGTCACAACCCCCACCCACGGACATAACCCCAGTGCCCGAGGTCCCATTATTCCCTAGCCTAGCAAGGATCACATTGATGGTGCCTAGTGCTGGCTGAGGGGAGCTACCCTTGTGAAACTTAGCCTTTGAGTGATCGAACTGCCCTATAGGCTGATGTAAAAACCGATTGAACTTCCCTGCCTTCGCCAATTGGCTCAGGTGATCTCGCAGGGTTCTGCAATCCTCCGTTGTATGTCCTTGGTCTTGATGGTAGTGGCAATAGAGGCTTTGGTTTCTTCTAGATGAGTCCCCGCCCATCTTATTGGGCCACTTAAAATACAGCTCATTCTTAATTTTCTCTAGTAAATGGTACACTGGCTCTTTAAACAATAAGTTAACCAACTAAGCTCTCGTGGATGGCGCTTGGTTAGGGAACTCCCCTCGGGAGCAATTACCCTAGTACCCTCCTCTCCGAGGATCCCTCCTCTTAGGGAACATTTTTGCCTTGCCCTTTCCCTATATTTGGTCCTCCTCCACTCGCTTATACTTATCTATGTGATCCATAAGTTGGCACATGTTCAAGGCGGACTTCATTGCCAACAACTTCCTTAACTCGTGCTCGGCAAGGAGCCCAACCTTGAAGGTCCTCACGGCCACATCCTCAAAGTTTCCATCAATCTCATTATATGTTTCCTAGTATCTGTCCGAGTAAGTCTTAAGGGTTTCTCCCTCCCTCATCGCCATAGACAGCAAAGAATCCACCAGCTTAGGGACCCTACTGCATGTTATGAATCTACACCCGAAAGCCTAAGATCCCACCGATCCTTCCTCTAAAGTGTCAAACCAACGCATAGCGACAGGTCCAAGACTGGAGGGGAACACTTTGCACATTAGAGCCTCATTGTTGGCATGAATTGCCATCTTCTGATTAAAGTGGTTGACGTGCTCCACGGGATCAGTCCTCCCATTGTAAATGGCAAACGTTGGCTGAGAAAACCGATGAGGAAGCTTGGCCTTGTTAGTCCTTCTGATGAAGGGTGATTTAGAAATTTGCTGTAGGGCCTTAGAGCATCTCTAATAGATTAGCTATATCTATTTTTTGGAGAGAAAACTCTACTATTCACCCTTTAACAGATTATCTATACACAAAACTTTTCTAAATATTTTTTGAAGTTGCTACAGTGCTTATCTAGATATAGAAAACACTATAGCAACTCCATAAGCTTATTCTATCTTAAAAAATTACCTAGTGGTATTAATTTACTATTCTTTCTCTCTCATACAAACATTTTTCCTTCTCTCTATTATGCTCTTGCTTTCTCTTCAGAATACATCAACGCAACTCTCTCTTCAAAAACTCCTCTCTCACAAAATCAACCCTCGCCGTTGCTCTCTCTCACAAAGAACTCGCACCGTGTCTTTCACAAAAGAACTCGCACTATGTCTTTCAATCGAAGCTCAACCACTTGTGACGAAGAATGGAGTTCTGAAAACATTGGCTCAACCTTGAATATCAGTACCCAAAATTTTGATTTAATAGGGTTTTTGTCATGTTTGAATTTATTAGTTTATCGTACGAGTTGATGATTTGGTGGTTTTGAATGATTTTCTATTGTTCTTCATCACTATCTAGGTTTATGTTTTGGGTTTTTGGTTCTTTTTTACTTTGTATGTCTTTCACTCTATTTCTTGATCTTTTCTCTATTTTTTCTATTTAATTAATCTTATTAGAGTTGATAAACTAATCTGATTCCCTTATAGTTTCTTATTTTCTAATAGAAATTTTGGTCTCATCTCTATTGCACACCAAGTGTTTGATAGAGAAGACATGGGTATGTTTAAGAACTGATATGGAAGGCTTTTCTTTTATAAAACATGAATTTTTTTTTTTTTTTGATGTACTTACTAAGTGGAGCACGGGCAACAAAGTATTTTTCTAATGCTCTGTTTTTATTAAATTTCATTGCTTTTCATTTCAATTGCATTTGTATATTTGCATTGCTTATATAGAGGCTTATATATGTACATTTGCATTACTTATCAGAGCACCTTTTTATTTGTTATTGAATACTGGTCATATTCTGGTTTCTTGAGATATTTGCTTACACGTGGGGTATGCGTCTTAGAGTCAAACTTGGGATTAAATCCTCAAACTTGAAATCAAAACTTGCTAAGTTCAAAACAACAATTGATTTAGTTCAGAATTCTTGATTATTGAATGAAAGGGATTCCTTACACATTATAGAATTATAATTGGATTGGTGTTTCAATCTTTAATGGATTGAGTACATTATAGAATCCTATTCTATTCCTATCTCTATTTATAGAGTCAAATTTGGAGAGAGTACGTATTCCTTTCCTCAATATCTATCATCAACAGATATTCTTTCCTTAATAATTATATATTTCTTGTTGTTCTTAATTACAATTGTCTTGTTGGTATGAAAATAAAAGGTAGGGGATGTGTCAATGTAGCTTGTGTAATGAATTATATGATTGAAATGGTGATAATTTATTATTTATTTGAGCACTATGTTTTTTTTTTTTTTTTTTTTTTTTTTTTTTTTGTTACTAGGAATGAATTCGAGTATTCCAAGAGACACATCTTTCGCTAATCTTTTAGAAGATAGTTATGATAAATATATGTCAGGATCTTCACATATAAGTGGTGAAGATAGTGTTCCACAAGCTCAAGCATTTAGCCAAATGTCTCCACCCCAAGTTGAATCTGCAGCTAAGAAATTACAATGTGGCAGCAACTTCTCCATGCAAGAAGACGTGCTTCTTGTGTCCGCATTTCTCAATGTCAACCAAGATGTAGGGCAAAGCACTAACCAAAAATGCACAACATATTGGTCAAGAATTTGGGAGTATTACCACTAGTGGAAGACCTTCACTTCTGAGCGTACGGTGGGTTCTCTAATGAACCGATGGTCAACGATTCAACTTTGCACCAATAAGTTTTGTGGGTGTTTGGCACAAATTGAATCAAAGAATGAAAGTGGTAAGACTGATGAAGACAAGGTACATCTTATAAAGAATTTTGTGTTAATTTGCTAATTTGTTCCAACTGTTTCAAGATAGTAACTATAAACTATTTGTTAATTTTTCAGCTTAATGCAACAAAAGAGCTCTATCAAGTATTGCAGCGTACCAAATTTCAATATGAACATTGCTGGAATTTATTAAATTACTCACCAAAATGGTTGGCTATTTGTAACAATCAGCAACCAAAAAAAAAAGGGAGATCTGAGGCATCTTCACCTCTTAATCTAGTTTCAATAAGTTTAGAGGATGATGATATTCCACAGGTTCCAATTGTAAACTTGGAGAGACCACTAGGGGTGAAGGCTGAAAAAGAAAGATTGAAGAAACAAAAGTGCAGAGAAGGCATGACTTCACATATAGAAGACATATTGAATGTCATGATGGAAGAAAGAAGAAAAATAAGTGAGATGAAAATGGCTTGTATTGAGAAAGGACGTCTTGTAGACCAGGAACATGAGATGGCATAAATTCAACTTAAGGATAAAAAACTTGAAATAGCAAGAATGAAAATGGAATTGGATATGAAAAGATCAAAAGAGGAATATGAAATGGAAAAATTGATAATGGAAAAGCTGAAGGAGGACAATGAAATGGAGAAATTGAGAATAAATCAAATGAAGGAAGAAAAAGAGCTTATGATGATGGATGTAAGTATGTTGTCTTCAGTGCAGCAAGAATATATTCATCAATGCCAAATGCAAATCCTTGAAAAACGAAGGTCTCGTTCTTAGACTATTATCATCATCAATGCTCTTATTTTGTATATGATTAAAAGAGCTCTTTAAACTTGTTTTGTTGCAATGTGATCCTACTAACTAAGAATGTATATTGGGTCACTCATTTTTGTTTTGCTGCAATATGATCCTGCTGCACTATTCATTTTGTTTTGCTACAATGTGATCGTATTACACTATATATGTATATCCAAGATGATGGTAATCTCTGCAGCACATGAAGCTACGCAATTTCATTTTGTTCTGCAGCACATGAAGCTGCGAAATTTGCTTTAAACTCTGTTTTCCCCTTCTGTTTTTCTGATGGTAATCTCCCCCCCTCGCTTGAGGCAGTTTGTAAGGGAGATGCCTTTGCTTGTAGTCCTTCTTAGTCTTTTAATGAAATTGCAGTTTATTAAAAAAAAAAAAAGGTGATGTTCAACCTTGTTGTATTAAAGTTTTTGTTCTTTTGTTCAAATTTCATGCTTCCCATATACAGGGCTTTCGTTTAGATTTTGTGTGTGTGTGTGTGTATGCGTGTGCTTCCCATATACAGGGGCTCTCATTCAGATTGTATGTGTGTAGTTTTGAAAATATTATTGTTGGCAGATTTAAATATAGTTGTTGGGAATGAATAGAGAAAGATAAAAAAATATTAAAAAAAGAATAAAGAAAGGTTAAAGAAATAATGAAGAAATAATATTTAAATGAGATAGAGAAAGGGATAGAGAATCTGTTGGAAAGTGTATTTAAAAAAGTAGGTAGGTAAAAGGTAAAAACAACTGTTCACACTCCAAACAGTACAAAAATTTAGATAAGTTGCTGGAGATGCTCTTACTCATTGCATCATTCCCCATGCCATGGTGGGAAGGCCTTTTCTCGCGGTCATTACTACTCTTCTCCCACTTGTTCTTGTGTGAAGAAGTTGAATAGGACTCACTAGATGGAGTTCTAGACCTGCGATGGTATGAACGGTCCCTGCTTCCTGTAGAACCATCACTTGGTTGGGGGGAGGGGCTTCTTCTTTCACGTTCCCTGCGCCTCAGCTTGTTGCGCAGGCAATCTATTTCCTGCTGCAACTTCCGCGTCTCCTGATCATGCGAGGCATGACTCCTAGTCTTTGAATGACTCCACTCAGTATGCTCAGTGTGGTAAGACTCCACCACAACACTTGGGGTACGTTGCCTATCCATCCTTCGCTCCAAGTTAACGAACTGGTTCTCCCTCAGGGAGTCAACTGATTCCTCCCTATCTTGGCTTACGTTAGCCATAAATACTCAGGACGGATCCACCACACCTTATTGTTCCCACAGATGGCGCCAATTGTAAGGACCAATAGATCTTGCGGCCCAAACCCACTTAGAATAGTGAGTTGTACAGTTCAACCTTGGCCCAAATCAATAAAATTTGTAAGAGAGGGAAACGAACAACAAGAGAGGGCTCTACCTGAAGATGAAAATAGAGAAGAAAATGCTAATTTTATAGAATAGATGAGCATATATCCTTCCACAAGCTTGCTCGAGGAGGCTAAGATTATACAAAAAGTTGCACTGTTCACGCTCTTCTTGTTTCTTTTTGACACTTCTGTCTGGATCCCTTTTTCTTATATACTTCTCCTTTCTTCATATCTCTACCATCCATTCCTACCTAACTAGCTTTCTCTCATGACACTTGTCCCTTTCTACCTCTGAAGAAGGTGGTGGAAGGAGTTTGCTTAATTGTGACTTACACTGTTCAGGTCACTTCCTCATTAATGCAGTTGATAAAGCTGTTGCCCACCATTTAATGCGGAGGCGACAGGCTACTCCAAACTAGAAATTTCCCCTATGACCACTAACTTTCTCTCTCTCTTTCTTCAGATTCTCGCTCCCACTTGGAATGCCTTAGAGTACCTTGACTCATCTATTCCTTTCCTCGGGCGGCTTTCCTCCTCAGGCCCAGGGACTGTGACATCCCCACAATTATACTGCAACTCTTTAGATCCATCCTCGGTCCTCAAGCACCCACAGAAAGTATGAAAGGTTGACATCTCAGCTTTGTGAAAATTTTGTGATAATTTGTTGTGTCCTAACATCAAATATCTTCTCTTTTTCCACTTATTTATTTTCCTCCACGAACTAGTCTTCTTTCTCTCTCATTCTTCTTCTTCTTCACCCAAAACCAACTCTTCTCTCTCCATAATCCCAAAGACCACACATTTTTACTCAAAAAACAAAGACCACACATGATGTCGTGGAAACCAAAAGAAAACATATATGATACTCTCTTTGATGGACAGAAACTAAACTATTAGTTCCTGGGTAGTAGACCTCAAATCCATAAGGAGTTCCTTGAATTCACAAGGTGATAAAACTGGAATCCACCAGAGAAGAAAAATAGAAAATTGATAAAAGTCTGTGTTTTTTGATAATAGTCTAATTTGCTTCTAACGGCTACAAAACATATAAATACTAAGAAAAATGTCTAAAACCCTAATTTGCACTAATTACGTGATTAGGTGACAAAATACTAAAATTTACCAAAAATAACAAAATTGAGTTAAATGTAGAATCATAAACTACTAACCTTAAGGGTCATCCCAAAACAAGCAAGATCTTATTCTGACTTTTGAGCAAAAAGTTATTAAGGAAACAAAAATTATTATAAACAGCAAAATCGCAGTTTTTGGGACTTAAATGAAGGAATTCACCATTTTTAGGGGGTACCTCATGACAAAGTGATGACTATTGCTCAAAAGGCCACTTTGCTTCAGTTGGCCAAATTTCGTGTGATTCCGACTCCGAGGCTCATGTTTTCTACTAGTGCCTTTTTGCCTTGCGTGATGATTTCAGGCACGCGTGAAAGTCCAGGAAGGCCATGTTATTTTGTTCTACATCAACACATTTACTTTTATTGCATCAGAGAGAGAGCATCATTGAGAGTTTGAGAGACAAAGATCGGCGTTCCAAAATCTAAAGAGAGGTCGCTCAGAGGGGTTAGATTGGATCCTTACATTTTGCCATTTTGGGTTTTATTTGTTAATTTGTTTACATTTTGCCATTATTAGCAGTGAACCCAAATGGAAACAAGTAATAAATTGTTGCCTAAGTATTTTTTTTGTTGTTGGTGAAATTGTTATTATAAACATGGTGTGTATGTAACACTAAAAATGTGTATAAAAATTATACACTCTATTATGGAAAAATATTGATTTGCTACCTTATTCTCCTAAACTTTCCATTTTGACATTCTTCTTTGCCATATAATATTTAGGAGAAAACGTAAATTGCACCTTTTAAGTTTGGCTGAAATTCATTTCCGTCTTCTAATTTTATTTTCTTTTAATTGAGTTTTTTAAATTTCAAATTTATTCAATTCAGATCTTTTGTCCAATTTTGTTAAAAAAATTTCCATTAAAAGGATATTATTTTCACATGAAAAAATCTATAAAATTAATTTAAAAATTTTACAGATTTTTTATGTAAGAATTATTTTCAAAACAAATGTTTTTTCATTAGTTAATTACTTTTTTCCAAATAAACGCTAATAATGTTCCCATTTATTTACGTGAATAAAAATGATTGTTCATATAATAACTTCGAATGAATTATAAGAAATATTAATAATTTTTCACAAAAACCAAACAATAAAACAATTACTTTATGGCTCATTTTCTAGATTGCAAACATAAAATGAGTCAATTAAAAAAATGAAATCAGATACATTTATGTGATGCATGAGGGTCCACATGGACCCAAATAAACAGAGTTGATTATGACTTATGAGAGTTAATATAGTTTCTACTGGTTGGGAGTGACTACAACTTGTATGATCCATTTAGAACCAAAGACTTGATAGAGTTCTAACCTAAACAAATGCAAAACCTGATAAAAAGTCTTGGAATCGGACACAACATTTCTTATAATTTGCTTCAGCAGCAAAAAGAGAATCACCGTTTCTTGTCGCTTTCTTATCATTTTATAGAAGAAAGCATTATAGAATTTTGCACTACTTCTCTAACATATAATATCAGACTCTTCGGATTAAAAAACTATGCAGATCAAAGGTAAATGACTAAGTATACGGCAAGAAAAAAAAAGAAAAAGAAACACAAACCAAAACCCAAGACGTAAAAACAGAGACAAACACATAAACTAGGAAAACATGAAATATAATTCCTTAACGTTTGTACTTCAATGTTCAAACTTACATACGTGTTTCAGTGATGCAAAGTTGCGGACAGAATCATCTGCAAAGAATCACCACCTAAGACTTATGTTATCTTTTATGTACAGGACCTATAAAACCCCTTATTCAAGTACATACTGATTCAAGAATTCCAA
The DNA here is from genome assembly GCA_030021035.2 of Notholithocarpus densiflorus. Taxonomy (NCBI): domain Eukaryota; kingdom Viridiplantae; phylum Streptophyta; class Magnoliopsida; order Fagales; family Fagaceae; genus Notholithocarpus; species Notholithocarpus densiflorus. The sequence goes on along the minus strand of JARYZH020000449.1, from coordinate 83,884 downwards.
GCATATTATACTTCCTTACGGGCTCATGGTTCCACGATGATCTTCCCAGTAGCATGGCCGTCAATACTCTTAGCCCAAGCATCTTCAGCCTTGCTCAGGGAATGCTTCGAGTCAATCACAGTCTTAAGTTTACCTTCCTTCACCAACTTGACAAGATAATCCAGGTTCTCACCCTTGGCAGTAAATATTAATGGCAATAGCTGCTTCTTTGAGAAGGTAAGTTTCTTTGCAGCAAACGTCATAATGGCACCAGGTCCAGGAGTTAAATCTATGACCTTCCCATCTGCGCTCAAATTAGGCTCAAAGGTTGACCATGGAATGTCTCTTGCACAGTGGATCACGGCATCATACTTCTTATTAGATGGGCTCTTCAGAGCTGCCCCATCTGGAGTCTTGTAGTCGAGAACCTCATCAGCCCCCAAGCTCTTGACAAAGTCAATGTTGCGGGCCCCACAAGTAGCAGTCACATGAGCGTTTCCAAGCTTTGCCAGTTGAACAGCATAGTGACCCACACCACCTGAGGCAGCGGTAATCAGAATGTTTTTCTGCGGGCCACTTCCATCAAGGTTGATCCCAGCATCTTGGGTGAGGGCCTGGTGAGCTGTAAGACCAGCGACTGGTAAGGCTGCAGCTTCAGCTGCTGAAACTTCAGCTGGCCTAGAAACTGTCAGCCTGTCCTTAGTCACAGCAAACTCAGCTAGTCCACCTCCATCCTGTCAATATATAATTAACATGATAAGAGATGAATCAGGAATGGAATGTGCTATAGATCACCACTGTATGTGTCCCAAATCTGGAAGTAATTTTTTTTTAAAAAGAACAAATTCATGGAAGCCTAGGCCAACTTATGTCACAGCCCAGAGAACAGAATTCACTACTACTCTGGTGAACAGAAAATTCCAGCACACTAGTTCTGGAAAATTCAATATTTTCAACCTTTTAGTCTCTTTTATAATCTTTCTGAAAAGCAATATAGAAAGTAACATAAAAAAAAATCATATATATATATATATATTAAAGTTCTTGGCCAATACAAGGCTCAATAAGGAGTATTAACTGATAGCTACCTTCTTGAATTCTAACTTTTAGTAAAACAATCTATTGAAGTTAAATACAAGTCCATTCCACATTCCCAGATTAGTGGCCTACACTTCCTGTTCCCATTCCATGTGCCACAACAATCCACAATCTAAATATCTCACTTCTCAGTTACAGACAAATATATTATATAAGGTGAGTTTTGAAACTTGATTTTCTTTAAAAATAAACGCATTCGTCAATATAACAAGTGAAGGAAAAAATGATAATCTGGTTACTCCCAAACCTTTATTGCTGGGCGTGGATATCAAATGAAAGGCAACACAGGCTAGTTTGACTATGGCAATTAATTAATTTAATTGATCAATATAAGAAAGTGATGGCTGATGATTTGCATCCATGCTTACTAATTACAATAAGTTGCACCTGGACTATTTCACATGATTACCATTAATATATTATTTTAATATATGAAGCAATTATATTTCCAAAAAAAAAAAAAACCCTTTGTTGACCAGTAGTAGGCAATTCTATCTGTTTCAAAATTTGCCATGCCACCAATTTATTATGGTGTTGATCCCTTGCACTGTGTCTACGTTAGGTAGCACTGTGTTAAGGCTCCAGTACAATACATTACAGCTTATTCACTCAACTAACCAAGTACAAGCTTCTAATACATGTCTTAACCAACTATAACTAACTCTGTACCAGTATTCACTGCAGTAATGATAGGAATCAAATCTCTCTTTCCTGTCACTCTAGTAGTTCTTTAAGGGAACTAGGCCTCCAATGATTCTTCGAGGGAATCAACCTCCAATAGTATCTCCAAGAGAACTAATTACTGTATTATTCTTCAATGAATTTCACAATACAATCAGTTTAGTCTTATACTCTACCAAACTACTAACAGAGTACAACACATTACAGGTAATTCACTCAACTAACCAAGTACAAGCTTCTAATACATGTCTTAACCAACTATAACTAACTCTGTACCAGTATTCACTTTACAAAGAATACTGCAGTAATGTATTGTACTGGAGCCTTAACACACTGTGTCTTCAATTCAATTCTCATCTCTAATGAGTGTTTTGATAGCAGGTTGAAATCACAGATTCGGAAATGTTGTATAACTTAGATTTCAAAAAGGCTCACAACCATGTAAATTGGAATTTCATGTTATATTTGAGAGCAGATGGATTTTGGAGGACACGGGTTGCCTATTGCATTTCCGCAGTTAGATTCTCTATTTTGGTAGATGGAGTTTAACTGGCTTTTTTCAGTAGTTCTTGTGGGTTACGTCAGGGGGATCCCTGATAGCTTTTTCTGCTTGTTATGGTGATGGAGGCTTTTAGTTATATGACTAATAAGTAATTTTCGGACGTATGGTGTCAGGTTTTCAAGTTGGGAATGAGAGTAATGAAGGGTTACTAATTTCTTATCTTCTGTTTAAGGATGGTACACTAATTCATTGTTGGGTGGACCTGAAGGAGCTTCTTTCATTACAATGTCTTCTACTTTACTTAGGCATTTTCAAGTTTGAAGATCAACTTGTGTAGAATGAGCTTGCTTTGGATTTCAGGTTGTAAGATGGGTGCCCTTCCTAGTTCCTACAACCTATTTGGGTTTCCCACTTGGCTTGCCTTATAAGGATAGCTAAAATTGAGATGTTATTGTTGAAAGCATGGAAAGGAGATTAGCAAGATGTAACAAAATTTATTTATCCAAATGAAAAAGGGTCACATGGGTTAAAAGCACCTTTTGGGTTTACCCACATACTTTATATAGTTTTCCCAAACTAGTTTGTGTAGCTAAGAGGTTAGAGATATGGTGAAAGGATTTTCTGTGAGGTGGTATAGCAGAGGAGGTAAATAATCACTTAATTAGGAGGGATACGATTTGTTCCCCCAATTCAATATGGAGGTTTAGGCATTAAGAAGCTTGGCATTTTTAACCGAGCTCTTCTGGGAAAATGGTATTGGCATTATGCTACAGAAAGGGATCTTATTTGGAGGGAAAGGGGAGCAAAATATAGGGAGATTTACTGTCATTGGTATTCTTCTGAGGTTAAGGGTGCTCATTGGGTGAGTCTAAGGAAGCACATTAAGTGGGAAAGCAAACCCCAAATTTGGAATCTATACAAAAATTAAGTGGGAAAGCAACTGGTTTGAGAAAAAAAGGTCATTCAAGGAAAAGGTCAATAGTTAGTTAATGCCAGTTGCCTCCTAAGCATGAGGATAAACTGCTTAACCCGTCATGGGTGAAAAACTCCTAAATTACCCGGTAATTGGTTCTGTCGGGAGGGGTCAGTTGCCCCTAGGAGTTTGATTAACAATGAAGATTGTTGTACAGTATGTTTTGCGATATGCAACTAATATGAGTGAAGTTCTCCTACATTTCAAAAGAGAAAAAAAAGAAAAAAGAAAAAAAAAGAAGTTAGTGCCATTCAACTATCGGTCATCAGTCAACGGTCATTTTGTGGAGAAATAGAGAGCGAAGAAAGAAAATTTATGATAGGAAGAGATCTTTGTAGAGTGAAGTTTATTTGTGGTGGTTTGATGAGTATGTAATGTGAAGGATTTTGGTAGGATTTAAGCTCTATGCTCAAAACACACAATAATTGTATTAATCAACTCTCATCTCCTTGGAAAACATTGAACACAAATAAACACAAAGATGCATTCTTGTACTAAAATATTAGGATTCCTATTAGGAATACTAATTTGACTAGTAATAGAGGTTAAGTGTTTTGATCTTTATTGTCTATAGTGTACTTAATCTCCCTTGCCATAGATGTAAAGAGTTTATCAAATCACGTAAATTTTTTTTTTTTTTTTTTTTTGATAAGTAAGAAAAATCTATATTGAAAAAAAAAAAACTACTTTATGCAAAAGGAGCACAAAGAAGTCAAAAAGTACAGGGAAGAAAAAGAAAAGAACAAAAAATTAATTACAAAAGAGAAGAGAACTAATGAACAGAGGGAGGGAATCATTAGATGTTAGTCCCCAAGCTCAAGACCAATCAAACAGAGAACTAGTAAAAGAAGCAAGTAGTTAGTCTCCCAATTACTATCCACATCCTCAAATGTCCGTCTATTACACTCCCTCCATATACACCACATCAAGCACAACAGAACAAAATTCCAAATGTTTGACTAGTGCTTCTCAATCCAATTCCACTAATCAGAAGGAAAATCTAGTACTAAGGCCCATGAAACCCTAAAAGATCTAAAGACAAAACACCACAATTGATGAGCCTTGTCACAATGAAGTAGTAAATTATCCACACTCTCCCCACAACAATGACACATGACCACTCAACAAAAGCGAACACCTACTTCTCAAATTGTCTCCCGTATCTTACTCCCAGTTGTGATCCAAACAAAAAAAGAAACTCGCCGAAGGGCCTTAACTCTCCAAATACCTTTCCAAGGAAAGATGACGAAAAGGGGACCTCGTAGCTCATTATAATACGAATGGACATCAAATTTCCCATTCTTCTTCAATTTCCATCTCACGCGGTCCCCATTTTTAGTTGAAGGAGCATTGGATTCCAAAATATGAAGGAAGTCGACCGCTAAATCGAACTCTCAATCATTCAAATCCAATCCTGAGTAAAACGTACATCCTAAGATTCCTAACTCCTCTCCCCCATCCCCTTCCTTGCCCAGGAAAGCTCTATAGAGGCCTCTCTATTAATAAAAATCTTATACAAAATTGGAAAAGTCACTCAAAGAGGTTGATCCCCACACCAACTATCTTGCTAGAATCTCACTCTATTCCCCACCCCAATCCCAAACCGAGTATTTTGGCTAAAAGCCTCCCAACCCATTTGAATACCTCTCCATAAACCACAACCATGTAAACCCCTACCCAACTTAGAAGTCTGTTCCCTTCACTCTTCCCCAAACTTCATAGCAACCATCCTCCTCCAAAGCCATCTCTCCTTAGCCCCAAAACGCCATAACCATTTTCCTAATAAGTCTTTATTAAAGGTAGTCAGTTTCCTTATCCCTAATCCACCATTGGCCATAGGCGCACACACTTTATCCCATCTTACCAAATGTGACTTGGACTCAACCCCCATACTTTACCTCCCCAGAGAAAGTCCCTTTGCATCTTCTCAATCTTGTTAGTCACATGAGTAGGAATGGTGAAAAGTGATAGATAATAGGTAGAAAGACTCGACCGCGTAAATTCTTGTATCTATTGTATGTATTTTTTAATTTCCGTCAATGTTGCTTGTTCAAATTTGTAGTGTTATTTCACAACAAATGAAAAAAGTTTCCACTTTTCTAACAAGTGGCATCAGAGTTTCCATTATCCAAACAAGTGGTATCAAAACTCATAGAATCCTAGTATGATTTTAGAGAAAATTTTGTAAAAGTTTTCAATTAATCGATATAGGTATGGGCATTGAATGTGAAAACAATGATTATCTTTATTGAAAAAAGTTTTCTTGGATTAAGGTGGAACTGTCACGACAAAGAAATAAATTACAGTGAAGTATGGGGAGGAGTAAGGTGGATGGTATTCGAAACTTGTTTGAGGAACTCATGGCTGTGGGTTATGGAAGAGTATTAGAATGAGGGGAGATCGTTTTTTACAGTTTATTCAGTTTGATGTGGCCTTGAGTAGTCCAATTCAATTCCGGCATAATTGTTAGTGTGGGGATCAACCTTTAAATGTGAGATTTCCTATATTGTTTGAAACTACTGTGGATAAGAATTCTTCTGTAGAAACTTTATTGGGGAGATAGGAGGAGGGTGGAGGAGTTGGCATGTGAAATACCTGAGCAATTTTAATGATTCGGAGATTGATGGGGTGGCCTCATTTTTCCATTTGTTAGAATCTCATATTCCCTATTAGGGAAGGGAATGATAGGATGAGATGGAAGCTAAAGAGTAATGGAGATTTCACTGTGCAATCTTTTTATGAGACAATACGGGTTTCAACCCCTATGCCTTTCACTTGGAAAGCCATATGGAGGATCAAGGCTTCTTAGAGAGTTTCATTTTTTGTGTGGACAGCAGCTTGGGGGAAAATTCTTACTTTTGATAAGCTTATCAAGAATGGTTATTCAATGGTGGGTTGGTGTTGTTCGTGCTGTAGTAGTGGGGACACTGTAACCACCTTTTGATTCATTGTCTTGCAGCTTTTGAGCTGTGGAGTTTATGTTCAGGATGGTTGGGATTCAGTGGGTTTTATCAGAGAAGGTTCTCGATTTAATGTGGGTGGTGGGTGGTGGTGCAGGGGACTTGATATCTGGAATCTTGTTCTGGAATGTTTGATGTGGACAATATGGACGGAAAGGGACCAACATACTTTTGAGGATGTGGAGTGCAAGTCAACTCAATTGCAAGCATTCTTCACTGGTTCTCGTTATGAGTGGTCTTTTGTATCGGGTATCACAGGTAATAGCTCTGTTCAATCCTTCATAGAGTAGATTCATATGTAGATATTTTTTCAATTGTAATTTTTTTTGGCTACTTCCTGTCTTTTTTCACAAAGTAGTCTCATTTCAATAAAATTTTATTACCTGTATACAAAAAATAAATAAATTACTTGATTGAATTTAAGCCAAGGTGGAGACTTGCTGCATTGGTTACTTTCTTGAGGTTTTCTTTGAGTGGGGAAAAGTATATTTCTTGTCAAAGAAAAAGTCGGCATTTTTTGTCTACTAAAGAATGGAATTTGAAGCCTTATATATGGAAAGAACAATATAAGGTTTAGTTGACCTCGGCCCAAGATCCCACCACATAGAGAAGAGGAGTAAGTACTATATGGTTCAGGTGTATAGGAGGTCTATTAATAGAGATAACTCGTTTATTCCTGGATGTGTTAACATTACCACTTTTTTATTTCATTCTAGTTAAAAGGGGTGAAGAAGATCAGAGATATAATAAATTCACTGCGACTAATCTCTCACCTTCCCTTTTTTTAATTTTAGACTTTTTAAAATTAGAATTACTTCGAAAATAGAAAGAATAAAAGTGGGTTCAACTTCAGTGAAACTCAAACAAGGCTCTAATTTAAATTATTAAGATAAGAATGATGACAGATATGGGGGTATGAATATTAATTAAAGGGAAGCATAAAACCAAAAGAATAAGAATGAGTTCTCACGGCATGGTTAGTTGTAGCTACAACTTTGTCACCAGCTTTGAAACTTTTGACTGCTGGTCCTACCTCTACGACCTCTCCTGCCACATCAGTACCTTTTCCAACAGAAAATATAATCAGCAAAAAGGCAAAGATGGAAGACTTCCCAAAATTTTGCAACACGCAACCATCAGCATAAATTCAGCTCAATAGATATATCACTAAACTACTTATTAGTTAAGAAAGTTATACCATTTATATATGATGTCTGGATGGTTATAGAATCTTCAGGACCACATGAATGGCATAAATGCAATTTTTGGCTTTCAAAGTTCATAATCTTAAGGCTATTTGCGTGTTTTATTGAAGAAGATGTCACATGTTCCTACCTTTTTAAATTGACATAAGTAGTTGAACTATAAAACCCATACAATAATAGTGAGGTGTTCCTCTTCATGCTAAATTGAGTAGCCTGAACCAATCCAGTCACCAATTCAAACAAACTTGGAGAAAAAGTGGTGTAAGGATTACTTTTTATTTTAATTACTTTATAATTATTGTAAGTTACATCCATGGCCATGGGTTTAAAAACTGCAACCTTATCCTCCATCCCATTATTCTAGGATAGATGTCATTTGAGTTAAAGCAATAGCACATCAAGGAAACATTTTTACATGTAATGAGAAACACATCATAGCTGATGCAGTAGCAATGATTGTCCTGCATCAATAGCATAGTGCTGAAAGCATGGCATTTGAAAGGGAGGGGAAGAGCACAACATTCAATCCTTGTCCCTTGGAAAAAGAAAGAAAAAAGTACAAATTTCCTGTTGGTATCTGCTTGCATCTGCAGTATTAAAGAAATCTGCAGTATTAAAGAAACATGTATATGCATCCTTGTGATTGATACACAAATGGCCGCTAAAGGAGCATCCATAAAACACTTACTGTCATAACTTTTTTCTTTCTTATTTAACTTGAACAGGGCATTTAAAAATTAAATGATACGTTCTGTCATGCTTAGCACTTACTATTAGTCAAGCATATTTGTCAAAAATTAACTTCAAAATAGTAACAGGAAATCAAAAGTCAACGTATGGCTTAACTCAGCTTCACAAATGTCAATGAAGTGTATGTATTAAACTACTTCCCTAGGTAAAAAGGGCTTCACAAAAAAGTTCTGTTAATGGAACCACACTCAACAAAGAATTACCAGGTATGTGAGGGAACCTGCGAGGATAAAAAGGCCGCAGCACGCCTTTGTGAATTTTCCAATCAATTGGATTTAGACTAGTTGCTTCCAGTTTCAGCAAGACCTCATCCTTCTTTGGAATGGGAACTGAAACTTCAACATGCTGCAATAAATGTGAAAATTATATATTATCTTTAAAAGCACATACAGGAATACTAACATAATTTCAATGACTTCTAACTCTACAGCTCTGGAAAGCAAGCAGCAAATGCAAGGGAAATATTCACAGAAAATAAAACCACAAAACTACATTCACAACTTTAACTTCTTTAAGTTTCCAACTAGAAAGAGATTGGGACCATCAGCTGTCACTAATTTTCCACAAAGGCTATGATTAATCATTCTGGGACCAGGGCTTCTAAGGAAGTCAAAGTGCTGAAGAGGTGCAGCCACAAAGTAAAGTTGTTAACAAGCATTATAATCACAAGATGGGACTTTCACAAAGCTTCCAAACCCAAAATTACAATCGGAATCGAGACCAAATAAAGAAAGGCAGTTTATTTAAACATCACAGATCATCAATTAAATTAACCCTTCATGCATTCCAACACAAGTCTGATTTCAACCACTTAAGCTTCATCGGCATGAGGAAGAACATATCGCAGAGCTGAGATACCTGCATTGTATCTAAGTACCATAATCCTAACTCTATTCTTGGTAACCACAAATCCAACTCATGTAGATATGAGGATCCATGCTATTCCAAAACTACACCATAGCAAATTCAATTTTTCTCAACTTGAAGTTCTTAGTTCTTCAATTTTTTGTCAAACTGCACCACATCAGAGTCCTTAGTTCTTCTCTCTTGAGGTTCAGGGGGGAAAAATAGAACTTTGACATAATCCTCAACTTGTTATCAGTTACACAGACCAGGCTGAAGAATTATTCTATTCTTTAATTCAAAGTGTGTAAATTGAAATCTGCATACTCCTTTCAATAGCTGATGGTTGAAATTAACTCACAGAAACTTGAATTTCGACACGTATCTGAGGTTGATAATAATTACATTAAAAAAGAGGAAGACAAAAGAAAACAAATATCTAGACCAGATTTGAACAAAATGTTCCTGAGAAACTGTCATATCAGTGAAAAAAACCTTCATATAGCAAGTTTGCCAAAATACGGGACTGCACTATTGCACTATGACACATTAAAAGTATTAACAAAACAATTATTTTTTGATGATGGTGATGCAATGATGCATCATCAAATGCTTGATACATGTGTGAGCACATACAGTATACTTATATTCCTTGCATTCTAAAGTTTGTAAAGGCTGTAATCATACTCACAATCAGCAATGTATAATGTAAAAACAATTAATGAGAAGGGTAGGAGAGAGAAGATGAAGCAACAAGAAAAAAGAATACAAAAAGAAGGAAAGGGGTGAAAAACAGTTCGCAGAACCAGTGTCATATGACTCATATCCAGCATTCTAGTATTATCCCTCAGGGTCCCCGACATACAGAAAGAGCTTTCTGCAGCAAGAAAAGCATCAGTAACTTACTCTTTGGACCATGAAGAGATCTGTACAACTCACCCCCAGTCATAACATGCATATCCCCAAACTTTTTCCTAACATAAAATTTCAGCTTCGTTAAAAAAAACTATAGTCATTAAATTTATTTATTTTTTTCCAGATGGCCATTTATGCTGCTTTTTTTTACGTGCTTTTCTAATAAATGCACCCAATTCATATATTAATCTCCAACAGTTTTTTTTCCCTAGAAATTTGCCCCCAGTTATTCCAAAATTTTGAATAACTCTAGGTGAATGAATTTGACAGGAACCAAGTATCAACTATTCAGATTCCATAATACCCATGTTCAACTGCCAAAGAAAGTACAATCACATGTATATATCACTTCTCATTAATTTTCTACATCGTGGACACTTGACCACCTTTTTTTTTAAATTAGGTCAAGTGTACCACCTATTACTACATCGCAGACTGAATCCAAATAATTTCCAAAGGAAGGAAAAATAAAAACCCCAACCTGTCATTACAGAAATATTACTCATCCCTTCTTAAAATTCTTATTTTAAGTATTGAAATTTCAAATTTTGTGAAGAGGAGGACAGGTTGACTTTGGATTTCCATCACAAGTCAGATCATTTCCTTCTGTTTTACTTTTACCCATAGGATATAATAGAGTTCATCAATTATTATTATTATCATTATATGCGATGATGACAAGGCTATATACTATATAGATATAATAGTGCCCATCATTGCCTTCACCAAATTACAAATTGTTTTATAAAAATGATATCATTTAAACCCCTAATAACCCAACTTAAAAATAATTCTCCAATGAAATTTTTTAGTTTTAAAAAAATATAATAGTTTCACTTAATTGCTCACATAAACAGAAAACAAAACTAAGCCCCTTGATAAACAAGCCAACCCAAGAAAAAAAAAAGGGTCATCTATACACATCCTAATTCCTCCTATATATATATATTTGATAGGAATTCCTCCTATATTTTGATTTTAACCTCGTACTATATAGCACATGAGCCAAAAAATGATTTGAAAACAGAGAAAAAGAATTACAAATATTGGTGAAAGAGAAATACTATGTCCACAACAATTTCATAATATTTTCACAACAAATTCTAAGTGACAGCTTGTTACTGGTTGTTATTGTTAGGGCAAAAAAGTAATCTCATTAGTAAATTCAAATTTGAACCAATAACAACTAATCACTTATGATTTGTTGTGAAAATATTATGGACGTGACACTTCTCATCGGTGAAATGAGTCTTGAATCCAAACCTCATTCTATAATCTTATTTGCAAATTGCAATCTTTTTCTAATCTAAAAGTTCAAATTTGAACAGAAGTTATCAGCAATCATGAAACTTCATAGATATGTAGGATAAACCCAGATAACAAAATTCAATGGTAATTGTAAAAATGAACAAAAAATATGAAAATAACCTTCAAACCAGCAGGTCCTCCACCATAGCCAAAGTACTGAACCGCATGCATAAGCTTTCCTGCCATATTCACAGATGAGAAGGTTGACAGTGATTTTGTATGTGAAGGAGTGGGAAAGAGAGAACAACCTAGAATCTATGACATCCAACCTGTGTCGAATTGATTGTATGTACAGAGAGAGAAGATTTTATAGAAGGACTAAATTGTAGGACAGACAAAATGCACTTGTAATTTGGGAGAAAATACGACATGTATTGGATGTATGTTTCTCCCTCTCACATAGAGATGGAGGTGGACCCCATCAGATTCATGTTTCCTCTCTCTCACATGAAGGTGGATCTCACACGCATTGGGTCCAATGAGAGGGAGGAAACATGCATCTGATGCATGATATACCACCTCATAAATTGGACCTTAGATCATTCACATTAGTTATGCAAAAATTCATTAAATTCTATTTAAGGCGCTCTCCCATTTGGGATTTTTATTTTCGGTGCTTCAAAAATATCCTTGCACCCTACTTTTAAAATAGGCAAAACTTGAGCATAATTCTATAAAATACATTTGCATACCTCGTAAAACATGGCCTACAAAATTGAACCCACTCTCCTGTTGGTTTTCCAACTGAACTTCACCTAAAATACTCTCACACGCACTTTCTTGTCCCTAAATAAAAATTTGTGTTAGATTCTAAAAGTTTAGAACAGTTGGCAAACCATGAATACAAAATTGTCTAGATATAGATCTTAGAGTTTATAGGATTTATTAGACAATGCTCAAGATGCTGCAAGTCAGAATACAAAAAAAAAGGAAGCTGAAGGTTTAAGAATTCGAAACATGCCAGATTCAACTGATCAAGAGAACATGTTTGACCGATTGAAAGATGGATTCTACAGAATTTAATTAAAACTCAATAGCTTATTAAGTCCATTAAGTGATTAGAGTTTCAGATTTATTTCACATAGTATTTAAAGGAAACTCTAAGACACGTTTTGTTATGACTTTGGAGGTGCTCTTGTGAGATCTAAAAGGTACTATGCCTTCTCCTTTCAAAGTCACTACCAAAAATTATTCTCATACCATTAGAACCGGTAGATCTGAAGTTGCTACAACAAGATCATACATAGCTGATAATTTAAACCTTCAAGGGTAGTCTTGAAGTCACAAACCGAAGAGTTTGTGTTATTAAACCTTTGAGTGGGATCTCAAAGTCACAAGTGTGGGAGTTTGTGTTCAGCAAATCCAAGATTAAAGAGTCTGCAGAGTCAGAGTTGCACGTGGTCGTGTTAGTAAGTTCTACAAGAGATAGCTTTAGATTTAGGTTTTAAATTTATTGTAATCTTCTATTTTATTATAGTGGATTTGTTTACCTTGAGGATAGTTAGGTAAATCCTCCTCATATTTTTTACCTTAAAATTGGATGGTTTTATTGGTTTTCCTGGGTAATCACTTTTTTGCACTAGGTGATATGCATGAGCTTAACCTAGATCTGAATAATTAACCTAAGTAACTACTTGACTAATTCATTAGATTAAACTAATTTGTTTAAAATGGGTCTAAACAGAACAAACAATTTGGCTAAAATGTAAAACTCACTTTCAAAATTTCACGAAATCATTTCAGTCCTCTAACATTGTTTTCATTCATTGTAGTCCTTAAGTTTACACAATTAAGGTTTTTTTGTCAACTTCTATTAATTTTTTTAAAAAAAACTCTAGAACATATTTTTCAATCATTAATTGGATTTTTTATTTAAAAAATTTGAAGAAAAAACAATTAAAAATTTGGACAATTAACTGCAATATTTAACAGAAGTTAAGATACCGTAATTGAATAAACTTAAAATTTAAAAGACTGAAATAAACGAAAGTAAAGTTACAGGACTGAAATAGATAAAACTTGAAATTTGCATTTTAGCCTAAAAAATTTGCTTTAATAACAAGGTTAACACTGGTTTAAAAAACCTAACTGCTTGTTATCATAGTTCTCAGAACCAAACCGGACCGGGAGGTCGGACCGTGAAAACCAGGAATCGAGATGAAAACCGGTTTTTTAAGCATGAAGAACTGGGCATATGTGGCAATTCCGTGAACCCCTAAAACCGGGGTTGGACCGCACGAACCGGTGGCAAGAATCATGCGGTCCAACCCCTTAACAATTTTTTTTATTTTTTATTTTATTTTTTATAAAAACAACTTAACACAATTTTATTCTACTTAATTAAATTATCCATCTCTTACAAGGAATAAAAAAAAAATTATAATTTAAAATCCTTCAAAGATATTCAACTTTACTTCAAAAATTAATCATAAATTTTAATGTTTTCATGGTTATTATTTTATTTTATTAACTTTCTTATTTAATTATTAAATATATGCTTTAAAATTATTAAATTTCCCTCACATATATAGATATATTAGTCAATTTTGCTAGTTTTATAAATTTAATATCTATATTTAGGCTTTAATTAATTATTAAATTAATTATGACGTCATTATGGTTCGACCTCAAAAGTCTTGAACCTCTTCCTTTTACGGTTCAATGAACGGTCCGGGTCTGAAAATCTTGCTTGCTATCTCAACTCCCACTGAGTCTGAGTCCAAGAAAAAAGAACCCACAGTCGTATCAGTTTGGTTTAACACTCAAAGTCTCAAAGGTCTGGCTTTAAGTTTTTCTTTCATACGTTTAATGGGCAAAGCAAAGGTTCTATAATTTTTTTTTTTTTTTTTTTTTTTTACCATGGTTTTGCTCCATTAACAGCTCAGTAGCCGATGATGTTGGGAGAAGATTTCCAACCGAGTTTTTGTTGTCAAGGTCAGTAGTTTTTTACTTTAATTTACTGTGATATCAAAATCCAAACATGTCCAAGGAAATTTCTACAAGTTGTTGGATATTGGGAATGAAATTTTTACATTGTTGAAGAATATAGTCATTGTATGTCACACAGAGGGATTTGGCTCTATGATTTAAAATTTTGGATTGTGAGGTCTTTTTGTAACACTCTGCAAACTTTAGTCTGCTTTTTTTTTATAATATATTTTCTGTTTTGGACCTTTTTTCCTTTTTAGAGTAATCTTTTTGGGTGTTTAGGAAATATGCTCTATTATTTATACTTTTATTTTTTTTATTTTTTTATGGGCTATAGTTTATTCTTTATTCAAATTCAAATGTTTTAATTTGCCTGAAAAAAAAAGTTTTAATTTGCTCTATCAAAAAAAAAAAGTTTTAATTTGCAAATTCTGAAGACGCATGCATTTCATACAAATACAAACATCTTCCTCTATTGAGTTCTTTATAGGTTCATGAAAGGTGTATATCACAAAAATTGAGAATCTTTCACATTAAAGAAAGTTCTTCAAAAAAATTATGGAAAGGGTAATCGAAAGGAATCCTTCTGAGAGGGTTGTGAATAGTTATGCAATATCATTTATTGGTTTTGTTAACGAGTACTCTTAGAACATTTGTTAATAGATCATTTTAGGAAACTTTTAATACCACATTCATAGAAAATATAAAAAATAGTTAGTTGCTTTTTTTCTTTTCCTATAAAAAATTTCTAGAAATATTCCTAAACTAATATCCTTAATGCAACCATTAACTTTTCCCGTCATTTATATTTCGCATGTGCATTTAGTTGGTCTACTAAAGTGTATTTGTAAAAAAAAAATGCAAATCCTTGAAACCTCATTCTCTGTCAAAAAATTTTCTCTACACTCTATGTAGTCTCAATGATCCCACCCCCTAAAATAAAATGAATTTAACTAAAAGCGAAAATACTATTTTAGTCCCTACATTTTGGGGTCAGAGTCAATTGGTCTCTATTATTTTCAATTTGCAGTCAATTTGGTCCCTCCTGTCAATCCACTAACGGAAAATGCCTATGTGGCAAACGATGTGCACAATTGGCATACATGTGGCTAATAAAATAATAAAAAAACATTTAATTGCTATTAAAAAAAATATAGGTCAACATATTTTTTTATATAAAAAAAAAAGCCACATCAACATTTTGAAAAAAAAAATATTATCAATTTGAAAAAGTATAGGTATCAACTTTGGTGTGACAAGCTCATAGGCTCACGTATTACTTGTCCAAACCCAATCAATCCCTAAAAAAAATTAATTTTTTGTATAAATTTGCCAACCTGCACAACTCGTCAAGTCAAAACTACTAGATTTTCAATTGACTCGCTATGTATAGAGGCTGGCTGGCTAAGTGCTGGATTGGAATTTTTCCAACCCATAATGACCTCAACATGCCTAATTTGACTCGGGCACGATCCTAAAAAGGATTGATATTGGTGAAGAATCAAATTAGGTTGCAGCCCTAATTAGCGAAGGGACATGTTTCATACTATTTTCCTACCATTTGAGGGGTTTTTTTTTTTTTTGGAGAAACTTTGAGGTTGAAGTGATACATGTAATCCTCCCAAATCTGTTGGAGTCTTCACAATGAAGAATGCCTATGATATGGCAAAACAATTCATTTAGGAAGGATACATATGGTAATAGAGAGCTCAGATGGCAATTGGTTGAAACCGTTATGGAAATATTTGTGACAAAATAATAAAGGTACCAATCTCACCGCCAACTCCCCATCAAATCCATACTCAGATGCTCTTCGTTCTTCAAATTCATTGCCCAACTTTTTTATTTTTAATTTTTACCCGAGTCCTAATTAAGGTTTTTGGGTACCCATTATATATGCAATTACCAAAGTTATCCCAACTAAACCATTCACATTTGTTTCTCAAAAAAAAAAAAAAAAAACCATTCACATTTTCTTTTTCCTTTTTAAATGTCTGATTGTGAATAGTATTTAAAGAGTAAGCATTTTTTAAAACATAAAATTTAGTAAAACGTTAAAGGAAAAACTTTGCACATGATGGCCCATTTAAATTTTAAACAGTAGACATGCATGAGAATGTAAAAGTTGTTAGTTTAATATTTAAAAGAAAATTTAGTAGTTTTCTAACATAAAAAATATTTTTTTTTAACAGTGACATTAGATTGGATGGAAGGATTAACATTGAGTGAAAATGTAAACTTAAAGGATTAAAATGACAATTGTCCAAATCTAAAGGATGTAATTTGCATTTTTTTTCCTTTAATATTTTAATAGCTTAGTAGTTTCATTAGAATGTTTTTTTTTTTTTAATGAAAAATCACCATAAAAATGTAGCATTAGTGGCCTAATAGTTGCGTTTTTATAACGATTATGTTTTGGCTGTTACTATGGAATAATCATTCCATGTTATGAAGATACAACCAAACCAAATACACGAAAACTATTCTAAATGATTAAGTACCATTCCATTAAATTATATGATTTATTACAACATACCAAACTTGTGCTTGTCAGGTCATCATGCACTACATTTCATTTATTATTGTTTTTGAATTAATTTTAGATTTGTTTTTAAAGATTTTGATAATTATTACTCATTTATAAAGACTAAAATAAACATAAAATATATAAATGTACCTAAAACATTATATTAATTAGAGATTCTTGTTGTAATGCATTGGTACAATGTACGTGTTCGTGCTTCTTAGCCCTAGAGATTCTTGTCATTTTAACATGGTGCATTTGGTCCAACTGTAACTTTAAGCATCATGAAGATGAAGGTTGGTTCCCCACCGCATGAGCATTACTGTTCAACAACTTTTTTTTTTGGAGGAGAAAGAGATAGATTTCATTAAACAGAAATAATTAGCCATAATTGGCTATGAGTACACGTACATTATTAAACAACTACATGATAGATGACTACCACTTTATTATATAAGCCTTGAATGGAAACACAGAAAAAGAAACGAATGACATTAACTTTTTCTTGGAGGGTTCAACGTCCATGGCCTAGAAAGCAAGATCTCATCTCGAAGCAACCAGGACGGGCTTCGGTTCCTTTTCCTGGCCCACCGACGTCGCCATTAATGATATGTCTAGCTGCGACGCCATTGATCAAAATCATCATGCTTATAAAGAGAACAAAGAACAAGAACCATGACTTCATGTTGAACCTTCTTCAGGGTAAGATCTTCTACGTTGTGGTATAATAGTTAAACCTATTGGCAGGTTATATATATATATATACTTGGGGTGTGGTGACTCTCAGATTCAAATAGGTTGGCAAAAATATTTAGTATGTTAACTAATGCCTATTTTAGTGAGATTCCGTAATGCTAAAAATGGGTGCATGCTTGAGACAAATTCTATTGGTTTTGATTTATTTCTATTTTTATGATTTAACTGATCAGTATTTTTGAAAGAGAAAATAGTATCACAGATAATAAGTAATTGATATTATCTTTACGGTTTATTCATTTATTTGTTTTGTTTTGTTTCTTTTTTAGAATTCCAACTAGACCTGACAATTCTTCCAAAAATATCCTAGACCTAGCAAACTAATGGGGTGGGCAAAGCTTTGGGTTCGATCCAGTTAGTCAAGAATAGATTGGACTGAAACAGTCAAACTCCCAAACTTTAATCTCACCTTAACAATAATAGCTACTAGTCTCATCACACACGATTTGCACTTGCGTTAATGCTTTTTTCTTTTCTTTTTTTTTCTTTTTTTTTTGAGTTTAATATTATAAAGTTGTAATTTATATCTATGTTTATGTTGGCTTTAATTTCATGTCAAATTTTATTGTATTTTGTTCAATCTTTACCTTGTATGTTTGTGGGATTTAATGTAAGGGTTGAGTGTGAGAGTTTGGTGAAGAAAATGTGAAGACAGTGATATTCATGAGTGGTTCGCGACTGGCTCGCGAGTGGATCAACCCGCGAAAGGCCATGTGGATGCACATACTGGAAGTTGAAAGGTTTTGCCAGACTGTATTTCGTGAGTCACGTCACCATTTGGCCAAGTCGCGAGTGACTTGCAAAACTTATTGCCTGATTTCTAAAGTGTGTTTTTCTCATTTCTTTACCCACACTATATAAACCCTTATTACCTAGGAAATTGTAAGGAACTTTTGAGAGAGAAAACCCTAGTCAAACACTTGAGAGTTAGAAGATTGTATACCCACAATCATCTACACATTTCTCTTAATTTTCCTCTACTCCTACCTCTCTATTTACAAATCCTTAAGAGGTTCTAAGCTCAAACACTTTCCTCACCCAATCTGAGACTTGTGAGAAGTTTTGGTGCATGTGGAAAGCATTGGAAGAAGCCAAGGATGACAGATGCAATTTGGAGCTAATTGCGGGATCTAGATAATTAGTGAAAACAAGGCTCGGTGAAGCCGTTGGTAGCTAGAACTTGGAGGGTTCAAGTACATTGAGTAGATTAGGCTTGGAGGGTCTTTTTGATATTCGTGTACTCCAAATTTATTTATTAGTGGATCGATTTCGGTTTGGAGGGCCGTGGAGAGGTTTTTCGCTAAGTACTTTGGTTTACTCTTCAATAACACGTCTCGGTATTATCTTGTATTTACATCTCTCTTCCCTACTCTTTAAGCTTTACATTTATTGTTAATTGTACATGCTTATGCCTTAGAGTAGTGTTTCGGTTTTATTACGATTCATTTACTCTTGTTCCGCACTTAGTTAAGTTAGAATAAAAATAATTAAGCCACCTTTTAAATTTGGGGATCTAAACAAGCTATAGTGTTTTCACACTATTTGAGCTTTCAAATATAATTTTTCAATTTGAATTTAACTATTGTTAGTGAGGTTACACATGAAGGGATTTTTATAAAGCTAAAATTTAGGATTTGAAAATGAATAAATTGCTGGGTTTAGTATGTGCTAATTTTTAGGAAAAAACTATATCAAATGTACGTGAAATATGTTTAGTTAGAGAGTATGCTAATTTTTAGGAAAAAAGTTTCTCTGGTAGTTTTTTATTTATTTATTTATTTTGTTGAATTACAATTTTAACCATTTTTTATTTTTTATTTTTTTTAAGAATAAAGATTATCTAATTAGATTAGGGGTATTTTTGACATTTTTTGAATTCATAACTAACTTTCTAAATCCTCTTAATATATACAAATAATATTATGTAAATAAATGAGTTGTAAAATCATTCTAAAAAAAAATATGAGTTGTAATTCCCATTAATCTTGAGTAAGAGCTATGAAGTATGAACCTATAAATAGTCAAACTTTCACCATGCCTAAACACAACAATTATATATATATATATATATATATGTGTGTGTGTGTATGTATGTATGTATAAATGTAATCAAAAATGTTTTTTTTTTTTTTTTTCTGAGTTTTTGGTATGGTATCTTTTATTTTATTGACACCTTATAAGAAACTCGTGAATTCTTATAATTTCTGCTATTTCCTAGATATGTATATATAATTATATAACTTGGAAGATGATTATATGTCAATTTATATGAGTGACATATAATTTCATTTGATACATATGTGGATATGTATCAAATACATTGTTAAGGACCTTACGGTGTATTGTTGGATACAAATTTCCTAATCATATTTTGCATAATGTTCATATCAGCATATCTATGATATGTATTGGTGTTAATTATTTTGAATGGGAATAATGATTGCTTACAAAATAACTCGTTGGAGTATGTTATTAATGTGCATAAGAGACAATATACCAGTTCAACATGTCATGGCCAACTTTAATTGGTGACAAATTATTAATTCAAGGGAAATGATTGACCGAAAAAAAAATTATGTGTTTAGATTCCTAACAAAAATAAGAATCATTATGATCTATTTTTAGGCTATTAGTTCGCGGAAAATAATATTGTGTTCATTATACCCATGATAAAGTTTGTGAAATGAAAATTCTGATGTGAATTGGTCTTGCAAGTTTATAAGAGCAAGATTTCCATTCCTTAACCTGATTAGTTTTGTTCTCATTTTTATTTACTCCCCCTCCCCCTCTCTCAATCCAAACATGCCAATAGTTTTTTTCATTGTGATTAAGAAGATGTAAACCACTCACATTGTTACAAGTTGGAATTGTTCCCAAGCTTATTTAAAAACATAATGCACTTATCCATTTAAGATCTTCAAAAAAAGAGAGAAAAAGGTGCATCAAAGAAGATAAACATACAATATTATCATGCATATTGTGCATTAATTTTTTTTTTCATGTATTATTGTGCCTATAACTTGGAACTTTTTTTCTTCTTTCCCACCTCTTTAAGTTTATTATCTATAATCTATAACATATATAAAACTTTTTCTTGATAAGTTTTAGAGGTCTTACAACTTGATGAGAAATTATTTAGTCCACTCAGAGGACCATCTCATTAATGTCTAGTGGTCCACTCACTCAATAATATAAAGTCATTAGTACAAATTTATTGACTCAAACCCTACCCATCATCCTAACTAGTAGCTACCACACCCCCCCCCCCCCCCCCCAAAAAAAGGGGTATGATAGAATTATCCTATATATATATCTAGGCATATGACGCAAAATTGGACTCTAATTTAGAGTTTTAATTTGACTTTCTCTAAGCTTTGCCTATTAATAGATAGATATAGATTCAGATTTGAGTTGAATACCTAGAAGGATAATTATGGTATGGTCCTCACATAAATTTAGACACATGACGCAAAATTAGACTCTAATTTGGAATTCTAATTTTTCCTTCTCTAAACTTTGCCTATTAATATATAGATATAGATTCAGATTTGAATTGAACACCTAGAATGATAATTATGGTGTGCTCCCCACATAAATCTAGACACACTGCGTATAATTGGACTCTAATTTGTAATTCTAATTTGACTTTCTTTGAGCTTTACCTATATATATATATATAAATATATTACAATATCCAAATAAACAAATTAAATAAATTAAAACCCTCCACAAAGAAACAAAAGAAAAAAAAAAAAAAAAAAAAACCATGTCACACTTACATAGGTGACATCACCAATTTCACCGGTACTTCCAGTTAGACATGGCAAAACGGATCAGAATTTGCTGACTCGACCCAAACTCGATTTTTTTGACTCGAACAAAAAGGGTTGACCCTTGACCCATCCTATTTTTTTCAGGTCAACCCGACCCGACTCGACCCGACCTAGCTAACTTATGAATTGTCCCTTTTAAAAATTTTATTTTTTATGGTAAAAAACTAATAAAATTAAGACATAGTTGGTTTACTTGTTTGTTATGGGCTTTACACTGCACAACCCAAACTCAATTAATAAATATAAATGCACATGATTTTGTTTTCAAATAAACATAATTTTTTTTGAATTGCGTTGTTAAAAAAATGTATTTATATTTAATGCCATTCAAATATAATGGTCTTAAGAAAACAATTGAGACTTTTATTTTGTTGCATACAAACAAATTGAAAGATGATGATTAAGGCATTTTTCTTGCTTCAATAACACAATAAGTAAAGATTTTTAGATATTAAAGGACAAAGCACATATCAAGATAATCTAGTTGCAGTAAACTTAGCACATATATTTGAAATTATAGACATGTATGAGAAGTATTCATAGTGTAAAAAGAGTAAACCTGAAGTATATCAATGAAATTATGTACAAATTATAGATAC
The DNA here is from genome assembly GCA_030021035.2 of Notholithocarpus densiflorus. NCBI lineage: Eukaryota > Viridiplantae > Streptophyta > Magnoliopsida > Fagales > Fagaceae > Notholithocarpus > Notholithocarpus densiflorus. Next base: position 62,030 of record JARYZH020000449.1, on the reverse strand, counting down.
TTAGGCATGTTTTCTAATAGTTGATAGCCAAAATAAAAGGCTTTTAAAAATAAAAGATGATATTTTTTGGAGTGTATATTGCTTATCAATAACATAATATGACCATGTTTAAATAAGTAAACAATCAAATTTTGATGTATATTTTAATAGAGTGTCAATTACAGTGTATCAAACGCAACTATTAGATTATTTTTCAAGATATTAGATTAGTTTTCAAGTTTTTTTTTTTTTTTAATTTTTTTGATATGTTTTTATTCTTTGTCAAATTAGCTGGCCAATTGGGTATTTGTAATTTTGTTTTATATTTTGGAATATTGATATTGTGTAGTAGTGAAACTTGTTTATTTATTTTAATTTTAGATTTTCAAAGAGTAGACTAGTCTCCTTTGTGTTTGTGCTATTTATTTTGATTAGAAATGTTAGGATTTGTATAATTTAATAATTAATGATCAAGTATTAATTTGTTAACCCAAGATCTTTCTTGATATGGGTCGTGAATTCAAACCAAGTTATGTATTTCACACCAAGTAATTTGCTGCATGATTTACCAAGTCGCAAATACATATATTTTTTTTAATAAAAAAATTCATGTGAAAAATATGGGTCGACCCGATCCAACCCGCAACCCGATCCAACCTGCAACCCGATTGACCTGGCCTGTCTTTAACCTGCTTAAAATGACTCTTTTTTTTTTTTTTTTTAACCCGAACCAATTTTCAACATGAACCTTGCCTGACCCAACCTACCCGTTCGCCACCTCTACTTCTAGTTGACCTAATAATTTGAGTTATTCTAGAACCACAATCAATTACACATCAATTTTCACAACTATTTAATGTGATAGACTGTAATTGATTGTTTATTATTTTCACATGGACCCACCACATTTTTTCCACTACTCACAGTTAGCCATATCAAATAGTTGTGAAAATAAATGGAAAACTGATTGTAGTTTTAGAATTTAGTTTCTCATAAATAAGGGGGAACTAATAGACATTTTAAGTCGCCAAATACTTCCCATAAAAAAATAATAATAATAAAAAGTCCCAAAATACTAATTACACTCAGCCCAATAGTGAAAATCCCACTTCCCACCGAGCCAGGATCCCCATGAAATTAGACTCAATTCAAGACAAATTCTTGATCTGGGCTTTAGTAATTCATGAAGAGCCCAAGAAAGAGTGGGAAAAATCCCATTAAATATTGGTTATATCTGAGGTAGAGGGAGTCACACTATGGCTAAGCAAAAGCACCGGCCCAAAGAGAAAAATAAAAGAGTGCAATGAAGAAGATGAAGTTGTTAATACGAATTTGTGAAAGCTTGTTGACAGAGCTCAATTAAAAAATTTTAGTGGGAAAAAAGCCAAAACAGATGAATAAACAAAAACAAACAAATGAGAATTAATAGAAAAAGAAGATAATAACTCAACCAAAAAAAAAAAAAAAAAAACAAGAAGAAGAAGAAGAAGACAAATGTTTCCAAAAGGGTGGAACTTTTTGTTCCCCCTTTTCTCTCTAATTTTCTCCTGATTTTGGCATATTGCATATTGGTGGGCTTGGAGAGAAAACCCAAAGGCCTCACTAGTTTTCTCTCATATTTTCTCCCACAACCAAACACATGAAAATATTATTTTATCTCCGCTTTTCTCTTTCACTTTTCCATCTCTCCCAAAATCACCCTAGCCAAACCTAAAACTCGGATAATCCGCCCATAACAGACAAATATGCAGAAATATTTATCATATGAAAGAAGTTTAAGGGATTTCTACCAAGGGTAAGGCTTAACTTCAGTGCACTCGCGCCGACATGATATGAACACGTCAATCATTTCCTTCTAACAACATTAAATAAAAAAAATAAAAAAATAAAAAGAAGAAAAGTTGGCAGACGCTTTAAATGCTTCAAAGGATCAAGTTAAGTTTGTACAATTATAAAATTGAACTATGAAATGGACCCATCGATAGTTTTCTCAATATATATATATATATATATATATATATATATATATCCGATGGGCTAATATATAATGTGCCCTACGTGAGTTGAAGCCATTCGTCTAACTTGGCTTATAATTGAAGTTGCAACCAATCCAAGAGAAGAAGGTAAACTATTTAACCAATCCTTTCTAAACCATTCCGTGGAGACAACTCATTAACTTCACAATTTTGCTTAAAAAATCTTTAAGAGTCTTCAAAGTTCATACACATTCTCTCTATAAAAACCCAATTGGTATGTGCTGCTAATCAAAAACACATGCTATATAGAAGTTGCTCAATCTTTTAATTGAGAAAAAAAGAAGAAGGTATAAGCTAGCCATGGCTTTCTATAAGCATATCTTCATTTTGTCTTTGGTTTTAGCATTGCCACTCTCAAGCATGGAAATGAGGCTAGCAGCTCGCCACATTTTGGATGCAACTCCAGCATTGACAAAGCCAAAAATCCCAGCTTTGGTCAAGCCCTCAAACTCAATGCCACAATTGCCAAGCACCCAAAATCCCTCTCGGCGTTTCTGGCACACCAAAGGATCCGAGTTCCATGTCTGCCGACTCTGCAGAAAGCCACATCACCGGCAATCACTAAAGGCCTAATCAACATTGCAGTAACCAATAAGTTTGCCAAAAACACATATGCATGCAGTTATCAAAGTGACACTACCTTTCGATGTCATATATAGTTTACTTCTAAAATATATGACTCTTTGGATGTGAGGGAGTAGTACAAGTCCTTCGATCCTTGCATGGTTTGTTGCTATACTATTCGGGTTGTCCCCAGTTAGTGTATGTACACTTGCTACAAATAATTATTCAAATAAAATAAGTCATTTTATGCACAATATTTTTCATTTCTTGAAAAGTTTTCCTCCATTGTGAATTTGGACTGGATTTGTGAATTTTAGGCCTTTGGGAATTTGACATATATATAATATTTTTTTTTGGGTGTAAATTAATTAGAAAAACCTATCTTAAGATTTGGAGAAGTTGTTCCTCCCTCAAACTTAAGAAAAATGACACTCTGGTCTCCGGTTATATGAGATTTTGAAGAAATCAATAAATTAATCATTTTATAATAACAGTAACATAATATTCTAATTTTTGAAAAAATTCCATTTAACCAAACCTAACCATAGTTAGTGAAAGATTTTAAGATTAAATATTATTTTTCTTGTCATCAAACTTTAAAAAAAAAAACACTTTGTGGAGCCAAAAAAAACACTTTGTGGAGCCAAAAAAAAAAAACACACACACACACACACACAATTCCTATAGCAACTCCTAGTAGATCTACAGGCCATCTACCTCTAGTAATTCTCTCTTTCCCTCTGAAATTCTTAAGAGTACTACTACATGAACAATTCACCAATTTTTCAAAATTTAAAATATTCTATTACTAGCTAGTATTAACAGAACGATTAATTCATTGATTTCTTTCAAAACTTAAGGGATGGAAGTGTCATTTCCATTAAGTTAAGGGTCAAAGTATCACTTTCCTAAACTACAAAGGAAAGTTTTTGTAAGTTACCCTTGTTTATAATATTCAGTTTCCAATTTTAGGCTAGATTTTTTTTTTTTTTTTTTTTTGAAAGTATATTTTATAGACTCAATGTGATTGATAGGAAAATTCAAGCATATTTAGGCCCAAACTAAAAAAGACCAAACAATAAAAGGCCCAATAACACTAAAGAGCCCAACAAGAAGGCTAGAAATTGATTGGCCTAATTAAATTGAATTGCCCCAATTTAGACCCTTTTGACTTGGGAACCACTTCACTTGTTCGGTGTCAACGTAAACAGGGATGACAAAAATTCCCCTTAACTTGCAATGCTCCGAATGTGTGTGTCTATATATATATCTATATATATATGTTTTTTGTTTAATAAATATTTAAAATATATATAATTTATTTTTTTATACCTATCCTCTTGGCTATTGTAATAAATTTTTGTACATTATTCTATTGCTATCCCCAAAACATTTTTTTTCCTTTCCTTTTGCACTCTCGTTGTTGTCATTTTCATTTCTCTTTCATATTTATCTCATTAATGTTAAAATCACTTCATTTGGAATGGTAAAGTACCTTCAACCTGCCCCCTTGCCTTCTGACCTGTCTCGCTCCCATCCCAAAGAGCTCTTGCTTTGTCCGTTGCCATTCCTAAATTTGTAAATAATTAATTTTCAATTTTAGGCCCCTTTTTTTTTTGAAAATATATATTTTCTAGGTTGATTAGAGTACTAGCATTGGGGGGTGTAAACACCTCCTAGTTGCTATTTTACAACTCAAGACACTCAAAACCCACTTCATCTGGGTTTATATACTTAAAAAAATTTGTAACCTTGCTAAGGTTGCATATATGCAACCTTACTGTTCATGGGTTGTAAAGAAAAAAAAAAAATTAAATCTTGTGGTTGTGTGTGAAGAGAAAAAGATAGTGGGAGGAAAGAGAGAGAATATTACTTTTTATTATTTTATTAAGTAGTTTATATTATTTATTGGATTGTATGTAAAAATAAGAGCTGAAATGTTAGATGAATTGTAAAATGAGTTGGTAATATAGATAAAGTGATGTTTGAAGATGCAAAAAAAAAAAATATATATATATATATATTTTACATCCTCAGATGCTAGTGCTCTTATAATTGATCGCAAAATTCAGATCTGGATTTAATTTTAGAAACTTTAAGTCCAACTTTATATGAAACAATAAAAGGCCGACAACACTGAAAGAGCCCAACAAAAAGGCTCGAAATTGACTGGCCCTGATTGAACACTAACTCGCAGTACTGTATAGTGTATATGGTTTTTTGTTTTTGTTTTTGTTTTTCTTTGATGAATCTGTACACGGGTTTTCTACATCCCGAATGTGTGTGTATATATATGTTTTCGTTTTTGTTTTCTTTGAGAAACGATATATATGTTTTAGTTAAACATATAATTTTAAATTATATATATAATTTTATGATTTATATTTTGTACATATTATATTAATATCTCAAAACACTTGTTTTTTTTTTTTTTTTTTTAACAATCATGCTTACTTTCATTTCTACCTCATTAATGCGAAGCCACCTCATTTAGGATGACAAAATACCTCCAATGCCCTCTTGTCATCTGACTAGTCTCGCTCTTGCCCCGAAGTGAGGAGGGGCAAGGACAAGGCACCTATAATCCAAACCCCACCTTGTTAGTTGCCAAAGTTCTTGTACTACCACAAAAATACACAATTTTTGCCACAATTTTCCTATATTATGATTACTTGTCACTTTCACATGAACATATTAATTTTTTTTTTTTTTACCAATCACAGTCAACTACATAAGGTAGTTGTGGAAAAAATTGTGCATTTTTTGTAGTACTTTATTTTTTGCTGTTGCCATCCCCAGGCTAAATAAAGCAAAAAAACAAACAGTTCGGTTTGGTCTAGAAAAATCCCTAACCTTGACCCAACAATACTGACCGAACACACTTGCTCATCTCCATTGAGGCCAGAATTGCAATTTTTCTTTTTCTATAAATTGAGTATTAATTCTACAACTGTTCTCATAGTTTGAAATAATATCCCTATTCCCAGCAATGAATCTTCGGGAACAACATTTGCGTTTAAGAACAAACATGACCAAAACGAAAAGATGGATATGAAACCCAAACATCAACGTTTACAATATTGAACTCAAAGCAACATACAAGACAAATTACACATAATAAAATGCAATAGTGTACTTAAACACAATTATGTGGCCCTTGGACAACATTTTAGACAACTTTTCAGCAACTCATCGAGGCATTTATGTGGTATGTTTAATTGCCTAAGGCTCTAGAATGATCCTCCCAAAAATTTTGTTTTCAGCATTCTTTGCCCAAGCATCTTTAGAATTGCTCAACGAGTACTTAGAGTCAATCACTGTCTTCACCTTCCCTTCCTTGACTAACTTGACAAGAAAATCCATATTCTTAGCCTTGCAACTAAAGAGAACTGGAATTAGCTGCTTCTTTGAGAAAGTAAGTTTCTTTAGAGCATAAGCCTTAACGGAACTAAGTGTAGGCTTTACATCAAATATCTTTCCATTTGAAGCCAAATGGGGCTCAAAAGTTGACCAAGAAGTTGGTTCTCCACAGTGAATCACTATGTCATATTTCTTACCAGATGGGCTTTTCAGAGCTTGCCCATCTGGGGTGGTTTGGTCAACAACCTCATCAGCACCTAAGCTCTTGGCAAGGTCAATGTGTTCAGGTGCACAGGTTGTTGTAACATGTGCATTTCCAAGCTTTGCTAGTTGAATTGCATAGTTACCAACACTTTCTGAGGCATTAGTGATGAGAATGTTTGTGGGCTTTCCGGTTCCATCAAGCTTGAGACCCGCAGAGTCGGTGAGTGCTTGGTGAGCCATCAGACTAGCAGACGGTATGCCTGCACCTTCAGCTGCTGAAACCTCTAATGGCCTAATTACTGTCAAGTTCGCCTTAGCCACAGCAAACTCAGCTAGTCCACCTCCATTCTGTCAATGTATAAAATGCAAAGATGGATGTACTTGAATCAATAACTAAGGCGTGTGTATGGTGCTGGGGAAGCATATAATCATCAAGATAAATGTAAATTCAGCACAATTGGATTTGCTAATATGCATGCATATGCAATTTCCCAACATTTCATATATTCCATAAAGCTCAGATAATTCACCCATAATAGAAAATGATGTACAAATTAAAACCTGCTGTCTTATTTTTAGTGTTTCACTTTATGTTCCATCAATTATAATATGTCACATGTCCTTTTTTGTATATTTAATTCATTTTAAACTTTGGTTATATTATAAAAAAATAAAGTAAAAAACATGTCATGACAGGTTCGGGTTGGTATGTAAAGCATAATATTTAATACTAAAAGTAGAATATAGAATCTTTATCCGACATGTATATTTTTTGTAAAACTTCTAAGTTGTAACTTTTAACATTAACTATTCATTTTAAAGGTAATCCTCTTCATGAGAATTTTTTTTAAAAAAATTGTTTTATTCTATAGTTTCCTCTTTTTAATTGGAAACTACACGTCATGAAGTAGAGGTCATTATTATGAATTTTCCCACACCCTTTCCCTTTAGCCCATAAGAACAATCTTAGAAATTAAAAATAAAATCTCTTATCAACAAGAAAACTTGTTGCACATAATGTGTTACACACTTTTATTTTTAATATTGAAAACGTAACTTGAAGTCACATTTTCAGTTTATAATTAAAGTAACACATTGCGTGAAATAAACAATACCCATTAACAAAATTAGTGAAACAAGTACTAGGACTTAACAGCAAAACCAAGCATAGCTATGACTTTGTCACCAGGTTTGACATTTTTGACTCCTAATCCAACGTCAACGACCTCTCCTCCAATATCGGTACCTGTTCCAACAAAGAATATCTTGATCAATAATAAAAAATTTAAAAATAAGAAATCAATTTTATTTATAAAAAAAAAAACATTTGAATCAACTTATATATATAATTGAATAATTTGCAATGCTTCCAGAAAATTTAGAACACACAAATAACTATCATGAAACTTGGACATTCAATTGAATAAATTTATGATTCTCAAAAAAAAATATATATATTGAATAAATTTAATATACAAGAAACAAAACTCATTTTTTAGGGTAATACTCCTAATCAGTATTTGATGGTCATAAGTAAGTCAAATAAATTACCATTTATCCAAAACTTAAAAATTTTGGAAAGTAGAAAACTTATAATCATGTAAATATTATTCTAGCATTTTCTTCATATGTGAGTTCAAGATTTCTCTTCAATGAGCGGGTCGAAATACAATATGGCCTGTTTTGATATATAATAATTACCTTTTCGCCTTAAAAACTTGAGTTGATAAGAAGTGAGAACAAAACTGTGTAATTATTTATTCTAACAATGTCAGTGTTAGAATTCAACATAACAACACAAACTAAAATTTTGAATTGAGAGAAAACTTGAACCTATAGACATAAATGAATGTATGGAAACACATCAGCTATTATGATAATGGTTAAATAGTTACATTTAATTTTTTTTTTCTTACTTGTTTAAACTTTTAGAACAAATTATAATTTATTATTGTATCAGAGAAAGTAATTTGAACTCGAATAATAATGGTTGATTAAATTCACCACAACATAACAGTTTAATCCTATGAGCTCTGAGATACATAGTAAAATCTAGGTAAATGAATAAAATAAATAAAAAATACCAGGTATATGAGGTAATTCACGAGGAAACATAGGCTTCACACCGCCCTGCTGAATCACCCAATCAATAGGACTAATACTGGCTGCTTCCACTTTAATCAAAACCTCATCTTTTTTTGGAGTGGGAACTGGGGCTTCAACATACTGCACCAGCAATTAAATAATTAGTAAATTAATTGCAATAAAAGTTAGATTTTTGTACATTTTTAAGTTTATTTTGATGGACTCATACCCAAAAAAAAAAAAAAAATTCCCTCACTTTTTAACCAAGCAGTAAAGCGGACCCAAAACTTACTAAAATGCACTAATTAATATAGCTTATTATGCAATGCTTTATTGCTCTTGAAAAAAGATGAGCAAAATGAAAGTGACAAGCTCAATGATACAATGTTTCATCAACTCTGCCTTGAAACATTGACTAGTTCTTTAGTTCAAAGGCTTAACCTTAATCAGTCTTCCACTTGATCCTTTCTCAAATTTCAAAAGTGATCTTCAACTTCAACTATAACGTCGAAACATTGCATGTCTTTACTTGAAATTAAGATGAACCATGAAACAAGTAACCAACAAACTAGCAAAGTTTCCAAACCTCCCTTGTGATCAAAAAAGAGAAATTTAAGTGTGTGCACATGGGTATGCACGTTTCCAGCTACTCAATGAATGAATATGGTGACAAGGAAAAAAAAAAAAGAAGTCAAATCCTCCAAATTGGGTGACAATAAAAACTGAAACGTGATAAACGTTTTTATCATAAAATTGATTATTTTAAACTGTTACGATGAAATAATGAATTTAATTATTTAATCTAACACTCTTCATTCATACGTATGAGTTTAAACTATCATCGTTAATTAAGACCTAACATGTGGTGATTTTTTAGTGTCTGTTTGGCAAAAATTATTTTTACCAACTTATTTTACTATTCAGTTTATTTTTGTTACTATTTATGGATTCTACTGCACTTTTTGGTACTATTCATGGGTCCCACTGTACTATTTTAGCTAACTTTTACATTTATCTACAATACTTTCAGCAAAAAGTTTTCAGTTTTAGCAAAATAAGCAGATCTTAAACGGACTCTTAAAATGAATGTTAGGTGGAAATAGAATTTGAACCGATAACTTCTTTCTATGACACTATAATAAATTACTAATTGTCCGAAAGTTTACATTATAGAAAATGATAAAGTTAATCTAATCCAGCACTTTTTCCTCCATTACATTATTTTTCTGAAAAAAAAAAAAAAAAAAGCACAAATTTTCAAACTGTGAATTTGAAAAAACCTCAAACAAAAAAGCACAAGTTTAAACAAACCCTTGCATCACTGAAAGTTCTTTGTCAGCCATTACAAGACATTAACATAAAAATTTTCAAACTGTGAATTTGAAAAAACCTCAAACAAAACTTATAAATAAGAGAGAGAGAAGGAAAATTAAAGAAATGGATATGGAAGTAACCTTCAAATCACTGGGTCCTCCACCACAATTAGTGTAATGAACTTTGTGCATAAGCTTGCCTGCCATACTCTCTCTGTTTACAGAAGAAAAGCTTAACGTGAGTTTGTGTGTGTGTATGTGTGAGGTAGGACAAGAAGGGGACTAGATAATAGAGGTTCTCTATTCAAAATTTTTGGGGTGGCTTTATAGTAGAGTGAGAACTTCGGGTAAAAATGGTGATAGTAAAATTGAGTAAACTAGGATTATTGGATTTTCTTATATAACAACTCCACGCCATGGACTTTGGACTGAGTAGCGTGCAAAAAATGTAATATTATCTTAATGAGAAGTTCTAGCATGACCATCACAGCAGCTGTGAAACGTAAGAGAATGAGTATTGACATGAAATGAGCCATAAGATATTAAGATATCAATACATCTAAGAAGACTCTCAATTTTATTATCTGTAAATAATTAATCAACCTTTTTCTGTCCACTAACGGATGCTCTAAAGGTATTAATTTAAAGAATACTGTTAAAAACTTTTTATTGGAAAAAAAAAATTAATTTTTTTGACGACTTTTTATATTTCCACTAAAAATAATGTTAAAACTTTTCTAAAATGGTTTATTAATAATTACTACAAAGGCACTGTTAACGGAACTATTTTATAAAATTACCACTTTTTCTTTTCACCATTCACAATCAATCACTTCAACAAGTTTTGATTGAGTGAAAAAATGGGGAAATCTGTAGTACTATTGATATCAAATAGCTGTTAATTTAATCCCTACTGCACTTTTTGGTACTATTTATGGGTCCCACTGTACTATTTCAACTAACTTTTACCTTTATCTACAGTACTTTCAGCAATAAGTTTTCAATTTTAGCAAAATAAGTGGTATCCAAAAGACTCCTAGTAAGCAATCAAGTTGTGTTTAGAAAAATAAAATTAGGTAGGGCTACCAGTCATTTTAGATTCGGATTGAAAGGGATTGTTCAACAAGTGATTTTTGGATCCCAAACTATGTCACAACCTTGAGGTGATATAGTATGAGTAGTTGTTTATCACTTACACAATAAACCCACAATTGTTTATCCACCACTCGCACTCAACCACATCATATTTGTGACAAAAAAGTGCAAAATAATTTGTAATTAATCCTAGAAAAATTGGTTGGGTTTAAGTTGATCTCTTTGAGTTCAAATGGGATAACAAATATTTTTCTTTTATAAAATTATGAACTGGCACGGATTTACAATCTTGGTATTCATTTTTTATGCAGAGGAGATTGTCTAACTTGATTTTCTGCCTAGAAGGTTTGGTTTGGACTTAGCCCACTGTGCATAAACAACCCACCTAATTTGAACACAAGAACACTACACAACTATCCCCGATACACTAGCGATGAGAGGAACATCAAAGTTATGATCCAACAACTAATGGTTTGTTTGGATTGAAAGGGAGGGAGGGAGAGTAGAGTAGAGTACGTAGAGTAGATTTGGCCAAAATTAACTTATTTTCAGCCTACTTTACTCTCCTCCATCCAAATTGGCCCTAAGTGAGCTCATGGTACTACTACTAGCATAAAAGTCAGACAATTAAAACACAAGGTACATTCACATGAAACAATAGACAAAAGTCAAGATCCTTGCCCATGACTAGAGTATTACCCCAATCTAACCCATGATGCCAAAATCAATGCCCATTAAAGAGTAACATGTGCGATCGTCAAGTTCTATAAATTTACAGTTTTTTCCACCAGAATGAGGTACGAAAAATCCCTATTCTAAAAGAGAGATTTCCTTTAATAAGATCACTAACTAAAGCATCAGGAGCCTTCAGAATTACACATCGGTGTTAGCAAGATTCACTTTCTCATGTCTTGTATGTACTCCACCATTAGGTGTCTATTTCCAGGTTAGCCATTCACGTGACCACTTATTCATCAATTGGCACTAAGCCACCATCACTTCCCAAGAGTGAAAGCTCACATGGCTTAGACCACCCAATAAAGGATGTCAAACACACAAACACCCTTGGGTCTCCACAAGCAAGGGATTTACTTCCGTGTGAGATGGTGGTTACATATATTTGATATATGGTATTCTAGTCATCGCTGGTTTGATATAGTTTGAGGCCTAAGGCAGTAAATTTAAATGATTATTTTATAATGAAATATCAATTAAATAAATTTATTTAATATTAACCAAAATAAGGTTAATTCGATAAATTGAATTCATAATTTGATGAATTAATTAACCAAACCAAGATTAATTTTATATAGAGAATCAAATATATATATCATAGTTCAAGCATAAAACTTCTCAAACTAACTATTCAGAGAGGGTAGAGATTGCTCGATGTATAGCCAAATAAGAGATTAGTGGGTGACTAATGTTAACAACTTACCATGTAGAATACCAGTTTATGAAAATTAAAATTTTAAGTAATTTGAAAAAGTTAATTATCATTGATGATTCGAGATATTTACAAAATTTTATTTTTCAAATAGTTCAGGTTTCAGTTGGTCTAATAGTTTAGAAATTCTATAATAAGAGGGAAATTTTTTGAATAACCATTTAAAAGAAACCAATAATTATTATAAAATTTGGATCTTTCTATAATAAGGGATAAGATCTTTTCATAAAGGGGTGGGGGCTTTTAATAAAAGGGCCTTGGGCATAGTAGCCACTAGGATGTCACTTAGCCGCAAGAAAATTTTGGGTCATTAAAGAACCCTCATTATAAGGTTGTACTGCAGCCACGTGTCACTTGATCATAAAATACCCTCAGCAACTACCAATCATGTTCTCCTATAATGTTTTAAGCAACTTGAAATCATTTCCCCATGCTTTATTGATTGAATATAAAATGATTTTCTTCTTTTTTCTTTTTTCTTTTTGTATTCAAAATGATCTAATATTTGTTACAAAAGAGTATAGATATATGGCTAACTTTTAATCAATAACAATTAAATGTAGAATTGGTGTATTTGGTTTGATGATAAAGAACTATTATCAAAAGTGAACGTTATATATTGTAACTCTCTAAAAAAAAAAAAAGACTTGTAATACTTGTTCTATTTTATGAGAAAAATCAAAGTTCAAATATTCTCTTCTCTATCGTGGTTATTAATGAATTTTTTAAAAAAATAAAAAAATAAAAATTATGAAGCAATTAGATTCTTAAAAAGAATTCAGCAATTAATATATATATATATTTTATATACATATATATTTATATTTATATATGAGGCATTGAGTTTGTTAAAAAAAATCAGAAAATATATATAAATCAGGATATTAAAAAAAAGTTAAAGTGCCCAACTCATAATGCAAATTTGTAGAAAAATTATAAAGAACATAAGAATATAAGAAAGTAAATAAAAAAAAAGGAAAAAAAAGAAGAAAAATTTTAAATTGAAGATAAAAAAATTACCTTTCAAAAGTGTTTAGAGTTAAAATTTTTTTATTTAACAATTTATTATTATTATTATTTGTAAAAATGAGTTTATAAATAATAAAATTTAAAAATAACTCTATAATAAACTACATAATTTGATATTGCTTCCAAGTTAAATTCTTAAATGGTTAATAAATGGTTAAATTTTTTATAATTTAATCATTCATGACCTTAACAAAATTCGACGTAAGTTGTATTTGAAGTTTATCTAATTACTAAAAATTATTACATAAGAATTATAGGTAAAATTTTGACTAAAAAGAAATTACAACACGACTTATACATACAGTGTATATTAGAAAATTTTAGTAAATAAACATAGTATAATGGGTATACTATTTTTCAATGGGTATTCTAAAATTAAAATACCACTTTTACATCATCAGTGTTTAATTGTTCATATTCGTCATAAGTATTTTATATATATAAATATATATATATATATAAATAGGTAAATCTTAGAGAAAGTTCAATTAAAATTTGAAATTAGAATTCAATTATTTTACGCCATGTGTCTAAATTTATGTAGGAATTACACCATAATTATCCACTAAAGTTTTTTAATCTTTGTGCCAAGTAAGTTAATGAGTGCAAAATACTAAAAATCTAAAATTAATGAACTACAATTTTTTTTTTAAAAAAAACTAATCACATATACTCAATACAAATCATTACACAACAAAGATCACCACGCATTTTATCTTATTAAAATTAGAAGAAAAAAATGATCATAAATAGTATTAAAATTGAGTAAGAATTTTAATATATGACTAATTACGTTTAATTTTAAAAAAATTAATTTGACTAATTATTTATATTTTTATGATAAAAATTGTGTTTAATTTTAAATGTATCCATACATATGCATGTGTTACATGCTTTTTTTTTTTTAATTTGACTAATTATATATATTTTATAATAAAAATTGTTTTTAATTTTAAATGCATTCATGCATTTGCATGGTTATATGCTAGTCTATATATATAATAATAGGTGAAACTGAGAGAAACTCAAATTAGAATTCCAAATTAAAGTTTCAATTTTGCATCATGTATCCTAAATTATTTATTCTTAAAGAGTTATATTTCTTAATTTTTGAATCAAATGTGGGACGACGTTATAAATATTCATCTAAGTGAGTTATTAAGTACAAAAACTAAAGAGTTTAGAATAAATGAATTATAAAAAAATAAAAAATAAAAGTACTTCACAATAATTTTTTTTTTAAAAAGACAATTTACATTTTATACCTAATAATATCATTACAAATTTTTTTAAAGAGTTAACAAAATATAAAAATGATTATCAATAGTATTTAAATTATATATATAAGAATTATATTATGGATTTTATTGTATATCTTTAAGTGTATCTATGCATATGCATGGGGTTACAAGCTAGTATATATTAATAGGTAAAGCTGAGAGAAAATTCAATTAAGTTTTAAATTGAATTCTAATCGTTGTCTAATTTTGCGCCACATGTCCTATTTAAGTTTTTTTAATTTTTGTTCTAGGTGAGTTAATGAGGTGCAAAAGATGAAGGGTCTAATATAAATAAATCATCAAAAACTCAATAAAAAAAAGGAAGAGTAAACTCATGTGTATATCTAAAAGAAATTAAAATAAAAAAATAAAAAAAGAGTATAATTTGAATCCATATATGTGTGTAATTGTAATTTTTTTTAATTGTACCGTGCATATGCATGGGTTATACACTAGTCTATATATATAATAATAGCTGCAGCTGTGAGAAACTCAAATTAGAATTCCAAATTCAAGTTCCAATTTTGCACCATGTGTCCTAAGTTATTTATTCTTAAAGAGTTTTATTTTTTAATTTTAGAATAAAATGTGGGACCACATTATAAATATTCATCCAAGTAAGTTATTAAGTACAAAAACCAAAAAGTCTAGAATAAATTAATCGTAAAAAAAAAAAAAGTGCTTCACAATAATTTAAAAAAGAAAACATGGACAATTTATATTTTATTCCTAATAATATCCTTACAAATTTTTTTAAAGAGTTAACAAAATATAAAAAAGACTATCAATAATATTTAAATTGTATATATATATATATAGGAATTATATTATGCATTTTATTGTATATTTTTAAGTGTATCTATGCATATGCATGGGGTTACAAGTTAGTATATATTAATAGGTAAAACTCAGAGAAAATTAAATTAGAATTTCAAATTAAAGTCTAATTTTGCGCCATATGTTTAGATTTATACGAGGTAATTTTATGACAGTGTACAATCTAATTATTTTTAATTTTGCTATCAAGTGCAGAAGCCAGTGAGACGAAATTAATAACACATTAAACACTCATGCTTTGGGAATCGGTAGTACCAATCCAAATCCATCAGACCTACTTCGTGATAGTACAATTGTGAAGCATGTTTAAAAAGTAAAAACACACAATTATCCATCTCTCTATGGTCGGTAGTCTCTCTCTTATATTCGTTACCCTTATAATGTAATCTAAAAAAAAAGAGATTGGAGAGAATTTTTTTACCAGCCATACAAATTCAAAGGTTTTTTCTTCACACAGATGCCCATCATGTTACAAATGACCCACCATAAAACTACAACCCTAAGGATTTTTTATTTATTTATATATAGTCTTTTTTTTTTTAATTTGCGAAACTTCCAATCACCAATAGAGATTGAAGATTCAAAAGCGTGGATGGATCTTTTGGATAAACATCCTCACTAAGGTTCATCTTTTTGTGCAATTTTTTTTCCATTTAGTTTTGATTCTCTTAATTGATATAGTGATGGGTTTGAGCATTTTTTACTTAAGTTTGACTACAGTGCCAAATGTGTCTAAAGTTTTATTTACTTAAGAACCACTTAATTGAATGGGCTTAATTACCCTTTCAATATATGCATGAGTGCGACTGTAACTTGTGTACTGTAGCAATGGATAATTTGATCAAAGTTTGTCTCTGTTTCTATTGTAGCTACCCTTGCTCTGGTGGAACTATTGTAGTTCAACTTGCTTTCTTTTTACATATGCTGTTATATGCAACTCCTAAAATTTATAGAGATAAATAGCACTTTCATAAAATCTAATGAAAATATTTTTATTTTACATTCTAATTTGGTATTCCTCATTTTTTCTAACATTTTCTACAAATGGTTACTATAACTAGAGAACTATGTGTTACGTCATCACATGGTTTAAGGAAAAAGGGTTGCGAAGGCATAAGCTAACTCATTTGCTTTTCTTTTGAGCCAACTGAAATTACAACTGTAGATACTCGATTTTGCACCCATGATTTAATCGAGGAAGATGACTAGAATGATCTTTCGTGTACCCAAAAATCATGATTGCATTATATGCATTAAATTTGTTCATTGCATATCATAAAAATGATCTTGAGATTCTAATGGTTCTGACGGCATACCCAGTTTCCAAATCGGACCGTCGAATCGAAAAATATCGTATGATCAAGTTTGCACGATCAGCATGCATTGTGTCTAGGTAGAATCAACCATGCATGATTAATTTAAATTGATTCTGATTGGTTAAACAATTAAAATTAATTAAATAATTTTGTGATTGGTTGTTAGTTAGTGTCAAAAATAGGCTTGTTTGCATGGGAATAAAGGGGATAATCAGATAATTACAAAATTGAGGATAATTAAGACTTTTTAGAGTATTTATCTACAAGATAATTATTGCTGAAAAGACCTGAATTATCTAGAAAAGAGTTTAATTTTTTAGAATATGGATTAAAAACGCGTCTAAGTGCAAGTCCCGGTTCCAAAAAATCTCAAAAAAGGAGTCCAAAACGGACTGAAACTCGAAAGCGGGCCTGGCACCCATTCAACACTTTTGGAGTGCCGAGATAAAACACATCCATTTCGATTTTTTAGAGATAAGGACGCATCCCAGTTCGTATTCTGATCATCTAGCTATTTTTTCGAGCCTCCCAACCTCTATAAATAGAGGCTGGATCTCAGAATTCATGAGACTTTTTCACGCTCTCAGATTTCCCCTTTTTTCTGAATCCCTTTTCTAATATTTTTTCTCTTACATTAAAGACGTTCTGGAGGCTCTAGCGTTAGGAATTTCTTTATTGTAAGCAAAATATATTAGGCTTCAAAGATAATTGAATAAATTTCTTTGAATCCTAAAATATCCATTCACAACGAAGAGCACGCATGCAAGAGGTAGTGAATTTCTTTTTTTTTTTTTTTTAATCTTCTTTATTAATTTTGATTGGTGATGCATGAATAGATTTAGGATGTTTTTTTAATTTCTGATGTGGATGCCATGTATTGTTAAATTTTTCCTTGAAAACATGTTCTTAATTCTTTTGTTGTTATAGTTTCTCTTTTGAATTTCAAAAATCTGCTCATTAGCAAATTTTTTTTCAAAACCAAAAAAAAAAAAAAAAAAAAACAGATTTGTATATTCCTTAGATGCAGATCTGAATTTTTGCTAACATAAAAACAGATCTATATCTTCCTTAGATGCAGATCTGAATTTTTTCTAATACGAAAACAGATTTGTATCTTCCTTAAATGCAGATCTGAATTTTTTCTAACACAAAAATTGATTTGCATCTTCCTTAGATGCAAATCTGAATATTTTCTCTAATACAAAAACTGATTTGCATCTTCCTTAGATGTAAATCTGAATTTTTTCCAACATAAAAACTGATTTACATCTTCCTTAGATGTAAATCTGAATTTTTTCTAACATAAAAACTGATTTGCATCTTTCTTAGATGCAGATCTGAATTTTTTTCTAATACAAAAACTAATTTGCATCTTCCTTAGATGCAAGTCTGATTTTTTTTTTTAACATAAAAACTGATTTATATCTTCCTTAGATGCAAATCTGAATTTTTAAAAATCAAAAACAGATTTGTATCTTCTTTAGATGCAAATATGAATTTTTTTATTTAAAAACTGATCTATATCTTCTTTAAGATATAGGTCTAAATTTTTAAATATAGCAGATTTTGAAATAAAAAAGAAAGTCATGAGTAGTAATGTCATGTTTGTTTTGTTTGATACAAGTAGCGTAGGTTTATTTCATGAATGTAGTTCTCTTCTTAAAAAAGAAAAAAAAAGGATTTTTATTTCACATAACAAAACAGATCTGGTTTTTTAAAGGCTATCTACAAATCTAATTTTTTTTTTTAATTACAAAACAGATCTGGTTTTTTTTTTTTTTTTTTTTTTACATACAAACCAAAAACCAATTTTTTTCTTTAGTTCCCAAAACAGATTTGATATTTTTGAACCAAAAGACTTTGTTTTATTTAATAAAACAGATCTGATTTTTTTCTTTCTTCGCCAAAAACTATTTTTTTTACATATACAAAAACAGATTTGATTTTTTTAAAACCAAATCAATTTTTTTTTCACAACAACAAATCTGAATTTTTAACAAAGAAGAGGACACGTTCATAAAATAGATGTATGTGACTTAGTTTAGTTTGCAACATATCATTCATATCATGCATAAAGGGGTACATTGGTCATGAGAGTATAGAAGACCAGACTCTGTCTGGGCGGAATGGGTGCCTAACACCTTCCCATTTCGTAACCTAGCCTCTGAATTTAGTGTCTTTGGATAGATAGACCTAGGCTTTATCTTCTTTTTCTTCTTTTTTCTTTTTTTTCTTTTTTTGGGTAGATTGTAACTAGAACAAAAAGCCATGTAATTCTTTGGTAGTTTGTAACTAGGACCCAAAGCCATGTAATACTCAATTTATTAAGTTTGTATTTTTTTATTCAATCAATGTATTTTCAGTCATGTAAAGTTGTATTTAATTTTTTTCTTATTTTTTTATATAAAAAAATAAGTGACGACTTCACACCACTTATCCAAAAAGAGAGGTGCCCTTAAAAGCACCTGCAAATCTCGTTTTTGAGAGCACCCAAATTTTCGTGGTCTCTCACAGTGGCGACTCCACTGGGGATGTCGAGGCTAAGCTTCGTATTAGACTTAAGTGACCAAATGTGTACCCTCTTTTCGCATGGTCTTGCATGATATTGTTGTTTGTTTGTTTATTTATGTTTGTTGAGATATTGTATGATATTTTGTTGTATGTATTGTTTTTTAAGAGCTTTCCCTAACTGTCATAGTGTGTGCCATCAAAACAACAAATATGTATGCACCCCTTTCAACAAATGTGGTGGTAGTAACCATGGATCACTGGTTTTCATTAGATTCGGGTACCTAGTGGCGAACTCACCAACTCATAGCCTAAAGTCATTGGATCATTTACTGCTGACTGTAAAGGACAGACCATACCGTTTGGACCAACGCAATGTTCATTACATTACAAGTTGGAAGGTGTAACGTCCTAGCTATGGGAAACAATGAAACAACAAACCCACCCTACAACGTAATGACTTAGAACCTACCCTTAGGCCGGTCCATGTTAAAATTGCATTGCATGTTGTGTGTGTTTGTTTTGCTTAACGTCCTAGCTATGGGAAACAATAAATTGAATTGAACACTAAGAAAGATAATTATGGTGTGCACCCCACATAAATCTAGACATATAGCACAAAATTGGACTCTAATTTGTAATTCTAATTTGACTTTCTTTGAGTTTTACCTATTAATATATATAAATATAAATATATATATATATATTACAATATCCAAATAAACAAATTAAATAAATTAAAACCCTCCACAAAGAAATAGAAGAAAAAAAAAAAAACCATGTCACACTTACATAGGTGACATTACCGATTTCACTGGTTCTTTCGGTTAGACATGGCAAAACGGATCAGAATTTGTTGACCCAATCCAAACTCGAATTTTTTGACTCGAACAAAAGGGGTTGACCCATCCTATTTTTTTTGGGTCAACCCGACTCGACCTAGCTAACTTGTGAATAACCCTTTTTAAAATTTTATTTTTTATGGTAAAAAACTAATAAAATTAAGACATAGTTGGTTTACTTGTTTGTTATGGGCTTTACACTGCACAACCCAAACTCAATTAATAAATATAAATGCACATGATTTTGTTTTCAAATAAACATAATTTTTTTGAATGATGCCGTAAAAAAAAATGTATTTATATTTAACGCCATTCAAATATAATGGTCTTAAGAAAACAATTGAGACTTTCATCTTGTTGCATGCAAACAAATTGAAAGATGATGATTAAGAGGCATTCTTCTTGCTTCAATAATGCTTTTAGTAAATATTTTTAGATATTAAATGACAAAGCACATATCAAGATAATCTAGTTACAGTAAACTTAACACATATATTTGAAATTATAGACATGTATGAGAAGTATTTATAAGTGTAAAAAGAGTAAACTTGAAGTATATCAATAAAACTATGTATAAATTATAGATATTTAGGCATGCTTTTTAACAGTTGATAGCCAAAATAAAAGGCTTTTAAAAATAAAAGATGATATTTTCTGGAGTGTATATTGCTTATCAATAACATAATATGATCATGTTTAAATAAGTAAACAATCAAATTTTGATGTATATTCCAATAGAGTGCCAATTACAGTGTATCTAAAATTAAACACAACTATTAGATTATTTTTCAAGATATTAGATTAGTTTTCAAGTTTTTTATTTTTTTATTTATGTTTTTTATTCTTTGTCAAATTAGCTGGCCAATTGGGTATTTGTAATTTTGTTTTATATTTTGGAATGTTGATATTGTGTAGTAGTGAAACTTGTTTATTTATTTTAATTTTAGATTTTCAAAGGGTAGACTAGTCTCCTTTGTGTTTGTGCTATTTGTTTTGATTAGAAATGTTAGGATTTGTATAATTTAATAATTAATGATCAAGTATTAATTTGTTAACCTAAGCTCTTTCTTGATATGGGTGGTGAATTCAAACCAAGTTATGTATTTCACACCAAGTAATTTGCTGCATGACTTATCAAGTCGCAAATACATATATTTTTTTTAATAAAAAAATTTATGTGAAAAATATGGGTCGACCCGATCCAACCTGCAACCCAATTGACCCGGCTTGTTTTTAACCTGCTTAAAATGACTCGTTTTTTTTACTTACCAAGTCGCAAATACATATATTTTTTTAATAAAAAAATTCATGTGAAAAATATGGGTCGACTCAATCCAACCTGCAACCCAATTGACCCGGCCTGTTTTTAACCTAGTTAAAACGACTCGTTTTTTTTTTACCTGAACCAGTTTTCAACCTGAACTTTGCCCGACCCGACTTGCCTGTTCGCCACCTCTACTTCTAGTTGACCTAATAATTTGAGTTATTCTAGAACTACAACCAATTACACACCAATTTTCACAACTATTTCACAACTATTTGTGTGTTTTAATAAGTATTACTGTTTCTTAAAAAAAAAAAGGATGTTTATCCCACATTGGTTGTGTGTGTTAGAGTTTCAGTCCTTATAACCCCAAGCTACTACTACAAAGATTAAGCCCTTTTGTAGTGGTACTCTAGTTATGTAATATATTACAAGCATGTTTAAAAAACTCTATATACTACTTTCGTGTTTGTGTGTTTTGATAAGTTCACTGTTTCCTAAAAAAAAAAAAAAATGATGTTTACCCCACATTGGTTGTATGTATTAGAGTTTCAGTCCTTATAACCCCAGTCTACTACTACAAAGGTTACTCCCTTTTGTAGTGGTACTCTGATTATGTAATATATTATAAGCCTGTTTAAAAAACTTTATATACTACTTTTGTGTTTGTGTGTTTTAATAAATATTACTGTTTCCTCAAAAAGAAAAAAATAGTTGTGAAAATAAATGTAAAATTGATTGTGGTTTTAGAATTTAGTTTCTCATAAACAAGGGGGAATTAATAGACATTTTAAGTCGCCAAATACTTCTCATAAAAAAATAATAATAATAAAAAGTCCCAAAATACTAATTACACTCAGCCCAATAGTGAAAATCCCACCGTCCAGGATCCCCATGAAATTAGACCCAATTCAAGACAAATTCTTGAGCTGGGCTTTAGTAATTCATGAAGAGCCCAAGAAAGAGTGGGAAAAATCCCATTAAATATTGGTTATATCTGAGGTAGAGGGAGTCACACTATGGCTAAGCAAAAGCACCGGACCAAAGAGAAAAATAAAAGAGTGCAATGAAGAAGCTGAAGTTGTTAATACGAATTTGTGAAAGCTTGTTGACAGAGCTCAATTAAAAAATTTTAGTGGAAAAAAAGCCAAAACAGATGAATAAACAAAAACAAACAAATGAGAATTAATAGAAAAAGAAGATAATAACTCAAAAAAAAAAAAAAAAAAAAAACAAGAAGAAGAAGAATACAAATTACATATGCCAATAAGTTTGCACTAGACAAATCACATATGGGGTGGGGGCTTTTAAGTTTGCCAAACACATATGCATGCACTTCTAAAAGTGACACTACCTTTCGATGTCATATATAGTTTACTTCGAAAATGAATTACTCTTTGGATGTGAGGGAATAGTACAAGTCCTTCGATCCTTGGTTTGTTGCTATACTATTCGCATTCTGGTTGTCCCCAGTTAGTCTATGTACACTTGCTACAAATAATTATTCGAATAAAATAAGTCATTTTATGCACAATATTTTCCATTTCTTGAAAAGTTTTCCTCCATTGTGAATTTGGACTGGATTTGTGAATTTTGGGCCTTTGGGAATTTGACATATATATATAATATTTTTTTGGGGTGTAAATTACAAAAACCTATTTTAAAATTTAGAGAAGTTGTTACTCCCTCAAACTTAAGGAAAATAACACTCCGGTCTCCGGTTATTTGAGATTTTGAAGAAGTCAATAAATTAATCATTTTATAATAACAGTAACATAATATTCTAATTTAAAAAAAAAAAAATTCCATTTAACCAAACCTAACCATAGTTAGTGAAAGATTTTAAGATTAAATATTATTTTTCTTGTCATCAAACTTAAAAAAAAAAAAACACACACACACACAATTCCTATAGCAACTCCTAGTAGATCTACAGGTCATCTACCTCTAGTAATTCTCCCTTTCCCTCTGAAATTCTTACAGTACTACTACACGAACAATTCACCAATTTTTCAAAATTTAAAATATTCTATTACTAGTATTAACAGAATGATTAATTCATTGATATCCTTCAAAACTTAAAGGATGGAAGTGTCATTTCCATCAAGTTAAGGGTCAAAGTATCACTTTCCTAAACTACAAGGAAAGTTTTTTATAAGTTACCCTTGTTTATAATATTCAGTTTCCAATTTTAGGCTAGAATTTTTTTTTTGAAAGTATATTCTATAGACTCAATGTGATTGATAGGAAAATCCAAGCATATGTAGGCCCAAACTTAAAAAGATCAAACAATAAAAGGCCCAATAACACTAAAAGAGCCCAACAAGAAGGCTAGAAATTGCTTGGCCCTAATTAAATTAAATTGCCCCGATTTAGACCGTTTTGACTTGGGGCCACTTCACTTGTTCGGTGTCAAGGTAAACAGGGATGACAAATGGTCCCCTTAACTTGCATTATCTTGCGCGGTTTTTCTATGCTCCGAATGTGTGTGTGTGTGTATATATATATATATATAAATATTTTTTTTTTTGTTTAATAAATGTTTAAAATATATAAAATTTATTTTTTTATACCTATCCTCTTGTAATAAATTTTTGTACATATTCTATTGCCATC
The DNA here is from genome assembly GCA_030021035.2 of Notholithocarpus densiflorus. Classification (NCBI taxonomy): domain Eukaryota; kingdom Viridiplantae; phylum Streptophyta; class Magnoliopsida; order Fagales; family Fagaceae; genus Notholithocarpus; species Notholithocarpus densiflorus. Next base: position 38,255 of record JARYZH020000449.1, on the reverse strand, counting down.
TCAAAACAAATTTTTTTTTTTTTCCTTTTGCACTCTCATTGTTGTCACCTTTATTTCTCTTTCATCTCTATCTTATTAAAGTCAAAATCACTTCATTTGGAATGGTAAAGTACCTTCAATCTGCCCCCTTGCCTTTTGACCTATCTCGCTCCCATCCCAAAGAGATTTTGCTTTGTCTGTTGCCATTCCTAAATTTGTAAATATTTAATTTTCAATTTTAGGCTCCTTTTTTTTTGGTTGAAAATATATATTTTCTTGGTTGATTAGAGCATTCACATCAAGAATGCTAAAAATGTTATTAATAACAATCAACACACAAAAAACACACTACGAATCTGTTTAAATACTATTTATTTTGCTGAAAACTGAAAACAATAAAAAAACTACTGTTCACATTAAAAGTACTGTTCATTTGCCAATTTGTACTTTCATGTCCCATGAACAGTGTAATAAGCGCTGGTTAAAAAAAAATAAAAAATGGTGAAAAATGCAAAATGTGCCGTGGACTCCGGATCCAAACGCTCACTACATCAAAGAAGTCAAATGCTAAAATTTTTGACACCTAGCTACAGTGAAATGGCACATAATCTAGCTAGATTTTCGATTCATGTTCCTCGTTATTCAGCATGAATGGAGGAAATACTTTACTTTCTGTAGCGGAACAAGATCCAGCTAATTTGGCGTTTCAAGTTTAATAATATTCCATAAGTTCCTTCTCAAAAAAAAAAAAAAAAATAGCTACAGTGAGCTGCCATCTCTAACAGCTCACTGTAGCTGAGTGTCAAAACTATATATTATTTTTTTAATCCCCACACGAGCCCGGTCTCTCATTCTCTCTTTCTTACATGCATTCCTCTCTGTGTCTCTCTCTCTTCTGGTTCTCCCTCAACCCAAGCTCTTCTCTTCTCTCTATGACCGAGCCCAAAAACCCAAGCTTGAAACCCATCTGCCCTCCGTTCTCATCTAAAAACCGAAGCTTCAAGGGAGTTCTTGAGTCGGCGTTCAGATCGAGTTGAGTTGCCATTCTTGGGCGTCATTCTTGAGTCGGCGTGGTTGGTGTTCTTGGCTTGGGTTGAAACCGAAGAGGCTGGGCCGCTGGGGTGGGTTTTAGCTGGGGTTTTGTGGTGGGTTCAGATCGGGTTTTGTGGTGGGTTTTAGGTGGTGGCTCGGGTTTCGATTTTACAATGGGTGGTGGCTTAGTGGTGGATGCTGTTGTAGTTTTGGGCTTGTGATTTTGGCGGTTGGAGGTTGTAAGAAAAAAGTCCAGTTTTTTCCCCCTTCTGCATATGCTTAATTAGTGTTCATCTTTGAATAAAAATTGCTCTTATTAATATATTTCTGGGTTTTGATTTAATGTTTTGTACTGTTTTAAGTGTAATATCTGTTTTTGTCATAGGTATATTACTAGGATTTTACCCCTTCTTTTGCTTTCTGTGTTTGGTGGTTTACTTTTTCTATTTCTTCGTTTTGGTCAAAGGAGAAAAAAAAAAAAGGCGAGGTGTTCATCTCTATATGTTGAAGTGTAATTATGTTTTGTAGGCAAATGAGGATGACGACACAGTCATGTTGGCTTTAACAGAGAGATCTCTAGAACACCAACATCAAAATCTGAATGAAATAGATGAGTGGCTGGCGGTGGTGGCTGGTGGGTGTGGGTGTGGGCAGTAGCTTTGTGGGTAGTGGAAGAGATGAGATTGAGAATAAAAAATAATAAAAAAGAAGTAATATTTGAATGAAGTGGTAAAAAATATAAAATTTTTGATGTTGACCTTATTGTAAAGTAAGTTGTTAAAATAGATAAAATAAGTTTTTGAGATGTTAAATGTTAAATTTTTTGAAATTTTTAATATGAATGCTCTTAGAGTACTAGCATTGAACGATGTAAACACTTTTTAGTTGCTATTTTACAGCCCAAGACTCTCAAAACCCACTTCATCTGGGTTTGTATACTTGAAAAAATGTGTAACCTTGCTCAGGTTGCATATATGTAACTTTACTGTTTATAGGTTGTAAAGAAAAAAATAATAATAATCTTATAGTTGTGTGCGAAGAGAAAAAGAGAGTGGGAGGAAAAAAAGAGATAATAGTACTTTTTATTATTTTATTAGGTAGTTTATATTATTTTATTAGGTTGTATGTAAAAATAAGAATTGAGATGTTGATTGAGTTGTAAAATGAGTTGATAAAATAGATAAAATGGTGTTTGAGGATGAAAAAAAATAAAAATATATATATTTTTTTTGCATCCCCAAGATGCTAGTGCTCCTATAATTAATCGGAAAATTCAGATCTAGATTTAATTTTTGAAACTTTAAGTCCAACTTTATCATTTAGGGCTAAACTTATAAAGATGAAACAATAAAAGGCCAACAACACTAAAAGAGCCCAACAAAAAGGCTCGAAATTGATTGGCCCTGATTGAACGCCTATTCGACTCGAGGTCCACTCCACTTGTTCAATGTCAAGGTAAATACCAAATACTAAATAGTGATGGCAAAAAAACCTCTCCCTGCTTAATTAACTTGCAGTACTGTATACGGGTTTTCTTTTCTTTTTAAATTTTTTTTTTTTTCATTACACCATCCAATAAGTGATTGTCACGTCAGTATTTTACTTAAAATTTAATACATTCTACCACACTTAATAACATCTCAATAAATTCTCAATTTTTTTTTGAGAAACAAACACACATACACACACAAGAAAGAGGGAATAAATTGATTGAGTGTGATTGTTTTTATTCTTAAATATGTGATAAGATGATGTGGCATGTTGGGATTGGAGGGATAAAACATGAGTTTTACACCACGTCCTTATAGAATTTAATCTCATTATATTAATATCTCAAAGCACTTTTTTGTTTTGTTTTTCTTTTTTCTTTTTTAACACTATCATGCTTACTTTCATTTCTACCTCATTAATGTCGAAATCACTTCATTTAGGATGACAAAATACTTTCAATCCGCCCTCTAGTCACTTGACTAGTCTCGCTCTTGCCCCGAAGTGAGGAGGGGCAAGGACATGGCACCTATAATCCAAATCCCACCTTGTTCGTTGCCAGAGTTCTTCTACTACCACAAAAAATACACAATTTTTGCCACAACTTTCCTCTACTATGACTACTTATCACTTTCACATGGAATTATTAATTTTTCTCTATCAATCACAATCAGCCACGTAAGGTAGTTGCAAAAAAAATTGTGCATTTTTTGTAGTATTTTATTTTTTGCTGTTGCCATCCCCAGGCTAAATAAAGCAAAAAACAAACAGTTTGGTTTGGTCTAGAAAAATCCCTAACCCTGACCCAACAACACCGACCGAACACACTTGCTCCATTAAGGCCAGAATTGAATTTTTCTTTTTCTATAAATTGAGTATTAATTTTACAACTGTTCTCATAGTTTGAAATAATATCCCTATTCCCAGCAATGAATCTCTGAGAATAACATCTGCGTTTAAGAACAAACATGATCAAAACGAAAAGATGGATATGAAACCCAAACATCAACGTTTACAATATTGAAGTCATAGCAACATACAAGACAAATTACACATAATAAAATGCAATAGTGTACTTAAACACATTTATGTGGCCCTTGAACAACATTTTAGACACAAATTTTCAGCAACTCATCGAGGCATATATGTGATATGTTTAATTGCCTAAGGCTCCAGAATGATCTTCCCAAAAATTTTGTTTTCAGCATTCTTTGCCCAAGCATCTTCAGGATGGCTCAACGAGTACTTAGAGTCAATCACTGTCTTCACCTTCCCTTCCTTGTGTGCAGCAAAGTGCATCAAGTGTGCATCTAGTGTGCATGTGAGATGCATAAGTAAGGCACTCAAGGGGCAAGGTGTATAAAACACACCACTAATAATCAAAACATGATAAACATGAATAATTATGGTGATCCCTAAAGTTTGGTACTCATCGGAGTCCAAAACAACAACAAAATGCCATTTGGGCATTTTATCAAACACTTAAAGTGCACACACTACACATGTATGTTAAACAATGCAAGAACATATGAAAATCTTGCCTAAATACATGTTATTTTTGCTACAAGGGGCCAACATCCAAAGAAAATTATCATTTAAAACAAAGTCCAATCAAAAAGATTGACAAAAATTAAGTTTTCCAACTCCCATTTGAGAAAATCCCAACTATGAACATAAAACCCCCAAAAACATAATCTAAGAATCAAAATCAATTAAAATAGTTAAAGATTACCTTAGAGATGTTAATGGAATGAAAAACACTTGAATTTAGTTGGGTTTTGATGTAGAAACATTAAAACAGGGGTTTGGGAGAAGATGGGAGACGTTTAGAACAAATGTCCCACGAAAAGCCCTTTAAAAAGCTGATTTGGAAATTTTCACGGGAAGCTGACTTGCGAGAGTACTCGCGAAATTTTTCGCAGGTAAGCCTTACTCGCGAGCTACTCGCGAAACAGTCGCGAAACTCTCTGTCTAAAGCTGAAAAACCTTTAAAATTAGACCATTTAACTCCCAATTGAGCTTATACATGAAATAGGTCATAAAAACACCCAGAAAATATGTTTTTCACACAAAAACAACTTGGAAAACTTTGAAAAACATGGGTTATACAAATCATATCCAAAAGCAAACAAAAAGAATAAAAATCTTTTTGGTTTGATCCACATATAGTTGAGCACACACACATCACATTTGAACATGTACAATCATACAAATGAAATAGATATTCATTGAACATTAAACTTGTGTGTTGTGTGTGTGGATCAAGTATGGAATAGTCCTTAGACTAGAGTAAAGTTTCAATGATCAATTCAATCAAGTCATACACAACTAGTGCTAAGTCAAGTGGTCTATCTCAATTATAGAAGTGAACATATATGACCTCCCACAAGAAAATGATTACAAATATTAGAAGCTTTTCATTTGGCTTCTTTACAAATCATAACAATTGATCATTTTGAACAATACATCTCAATTTGAGATCGGTGCTTGAAATTTTTTATATTTCAATATTGAGAATAAACCTTTGGTCTTTTGAGCACCATACATTTCAATTTAAAATGTCGCTTTCCCTTTTTCCTAGTCAAATACTAGTATGTGCGACAGACTTTTGTAGCTTATAATCTCTTTTTCATTTTGAGATTTACATTTGGTGAGCTCTATTGCAAAAACAAAAAAATAAAAGTGGGAAGATATATAGGCACAACTCTATGCAAGTATCAAGACCATCAAGACTATTTATAGAGAGAGAGAGAGAGAGAGAGAGAGAGAGAGAGAGAGAGAGAGTCAATATGGACATATACTATACAAGAGGTTATGAATATGAATATGTGAAAAGTAAGAGGAAAAAAAAAGGGGGTTTTCACATTTATCCCAAACACAAATAAAGAATAAACTTTAATTAACATCTTAATATAACATATATTTTCTTCAAAAAAAAAAAAAACATATAAACACACCACTTAACCCAAAAAAAAAAAAATTGTTTATAAGTTTGAGAATCCAATTGGATCCACCCATATTTTATTTATCCTTCAAAATTTTTATTTTTCTTTCATACAGGAATTCCCCTAACGTGTATGCCATTGATTGAAAATGGACTGCCAGCAAAAAAGAATTTTGTATTTTTTTAAGGAACATATGGATTGCTACTGCTTCCTAATATCATGCACCACAAATGTATTTTGCTTCATAAAGAAGATATCAAGTTGACTTTTATTGTTTGTATGTATGTATGTATTCAACTTTATAAGTACAAAAACATTATTGTTGGGATTTTTCTTTTGGACGAATCAGAAGAATAACTGTGAACCTAGCTTTCCCATTGTTTAAGGCACTTTTTTTTTGTTTCTACTTGGTCGTGCAAATTTATGTCATCATTTGTTATTTTTTAGTAGTTATGAACGAACTCCTTTGGAACTTTCCTATTCCTAAGATGCCGAATCAGAGTAATTATGAATGACAGCTGTCCATAGTATAAACTATAAAGTCTGATTTTATAACGGAGTGATTTTATGTTGACCATCAAATTCACCTGTCACAATTTTCTTATATAGCAAACTGTGAATGGTTACTTGTTATTTTTACATGAGTAAGTTTAATGTCACAAATTTTTTCATAATTTTGTCATAACTTTGCTACGTGACAACTCATGAACGGTGAAATCATGAACCGACATAGATCCATTATTTTATTTTCACCATTCACGAGTCGTTACGTAGTAAAATTGTGAAAATATTTGTGGTCCTAGATTTACTCTTTTCACATTGATCCACAACCTTTTTTTTATGCTAATCACACCCAGCGAATTGAAGCAAAAATTGTACAATTTTTTTTTTTTTTAAACCTCTTGATTGCATTGTAACAACTTGTCAAGGATTCTAGATCCTTGGAAGAAGTCATCGTAACGAACCCTTGTATATTCATTGTTGAAGATTTTTATTTTTATTTTTATTTTTTTTGGAGTCTTGTTGTAGTTTATGTGTGCACTCTTTACATTTTTCTAAATACTTTTTCGCATCTTCCTTCAATAAGTTTGAGAACGAACTTTACAGAACAAAGAAATCAATCACAAACACTTCCTGATCACCACAACCAAGATTATGGTAGATCTGGGTGTTCGAGTTTCCTTGCCCAACGAAAAGGCAGACAGAATTCAAGAAAGAGTAATGTTAACTAGAAATACTATAAATTTTATTACATATTATTAATAATCATAAAAAAATATAAAATAAAATAATTCAACAGTTAAAGTGAGACCAACATATATATATTGATTGGACAATAACATTCCACATCAAAAAACTATTAGCATTTTGCTTCAAGAAAAAGAAACATCTAGCCCAAAATAATGGAACACCGAGTCTCAGGCTTTACTTAGTCGTAAAGTCTCTATTCCTTGATAATTAATTAGTCCAAGACCAGAAAACCCGAGACATTGTAACCCTTTGACCCAAGAACAACATGCAAAAGTACAGGAAAAGGTTAATGAGTTGCAAAAATATTACAAGAAATCAGAGATACTAGTTATTCTTTTCCTATTTAATTAATAGCTGGCTCTTCAATGTTTTTTTCTTTCACAAATCTTCTGGAGCTTTTATGAGTTTGGAGAGCTCGAATTTAAGAACTTGTGCTCAAAATTAATGGACAAATATTATGAGTTTAATCTTGGACAAAACTGTTAGTATATATATTGACCACACACAAAAAAAAGGAACATTAATCCTTCACATTATTTACATAAAATCAAGCATTCTCATTCTAAAAAAACAAAAGGTCAAGCATTCTCAGTTACATATCCTAAAGCATCCTTGTAATTATTCCACAAATCAGATACCACGGTTGATACCATCTCTGAGAAGCCCTCTATAATCTCTGGAAAATCATTGAGCAACCCTTCAAAAGAAGTCCTTGTTTTCTCCACAAGAACTCCAATTGCCGAGCCAGCAACAGCAGCAGAGCCTGTGGCACCATTTATAAGAGCATCAAACACAGTAGAGATGATAGTCTTTATTACTTCTATAAGAAGCTCTATGAAATATTCCAAGCATCCCTTGAGAGCCTCCCCGACTTGTTCTAGCCCGCCTTGGAGCGCTTCGCCGGGTACTTTGAACGCATGAATCAGTACTATGAGAAGGTTGGCGATTGAAGTGAAGAACAATTTGGTAATTAAATTTGCTAAGGTGCTTATGGCCAAGAAAATGAATTTCAGAATGACAACCACCATTTGGTTTGAGAGGAAGAGAAGAAGAACAGCAAGACTTGAGGAGGAAGGCTAAGAATTTTGTATAATATGTTATAAAACATTCAAAGAGTGCAAGTTGGTAAAAATGATGTTATTCTATATAGAACTAGTTTATATATATACTAAGACCGTTGAACATTTCATTGTGATTGTCTGTTTAGAGGTGGTTGTTGTCCTTACATCTCATAAGTTTCTGAGTCACCCTTTCATACGTAAACAAAAACCATGGCAACACTATTCAATTGTAATTAATGGTAAGTGGTTGATTAATTAAACATTGAAGATAAAATATTATAAGCAACTTGTAACTTGTAAGGCTAAGTCTTATGTTTTTGGATGTTTTGTCAATTTTATCTTTCTATTAACATGAGAGCATTCCATTCTATTGACTCCATGACCAACCAAAGACAAAGAGAATAGTGACTTCTCTATATAATTTTTTCTTTTTCTTTTTTTAATTTATATTTTTATAAATACAATATGATTTGAACATATGATACTGACTTTATGATTATTGATTTTTATCATTAGACCAAGATGCTAATTATTAATTGATTTTTAATGTATACAAGATTCAAATCCAGATACCTTATGAGACCATAAGAGATTTTATCAATTGGCCTAATTAGAATCCACACACAAAATTTTATTAGGATGCAAATTAAGAAACCTTGGTTACATATTTCTTTATCAAAGTCTTTACTTAGAAATTGGGATATATAATGGATCCTATTATTCTTTTTAAAAAAGAACTATATTGATTCTTCAATATTCTAATTCCAGAAATTCTACAATTCCCTTTTTTTTAGTGGGTACGTATTTCTAAGTAGTCAACCTACTATAACAACTCACCAAAAGATGCATTATATAACATTCATGCTGAACGTGTAGTGATAGACTGGTCCTTAATTACAAGTGTCAAGTATAACATCTTGAAATCAAGATCCAGATTTTAGCTTTTTTTTATTCCTTTTATTTTGTGTGTTCTTATTTTGGGCTAAATAAGATACAGATTTTAACTTGATAATTGATAAGGAAAAGAGTTTTTTTTTTTTTTTTTTTTTTTTTTTTTAGAGGAAAAATAAGAAAAAGAGTTGTTTATAACATATTAAGCATAAGGATTAATTATTAAATTCTATCATTTGATTCAAAGCCAGCTGATACAAGTAAATTGAATCAATGGGCTTTGACTAGTAGCTTTATTTTTATTATTATTATTTTATGCCGATGTATATTAATACCTAACCAAAACTTCATTAATAACAAATGAACCTTCACATGCAGATTTCATTTCTTATCTTTTTTAATGCGGGTAATACCTAATCAAATTACATTAAAAATATAGGATAAGAGAAATCGTCAAATATTTCACGAGGAGTTACATCTGCATCTCTGATTATTAGATCCAAAAATCCAGCTAACCCACATTACTTTAAAGAAATTACTATTGACGGACTGACCCTAATATGATATTTTAGTCCAGAGTTGCATGATTAATTTCAATAACCTTCTCACTCACTTCCAAGAGTAGCGCCTGAACAGGATTCTTCTATGCTACCTCTAATGTTTTTAAGGCTAGCTACCACATACTCATGGTCCCATGGAGCCTTTTTTATTATTTGTTTTGGAATCCATTATATGGAGTTATTATTCAATTTGACATAAGTTTCAAACTTAATTAATGTCATGTGTGACTCTATTATTATATGTATAAAACGAAAAAAAAAAATATAGGATTCTTCTTTACCTCAAAAGATTAGTGTCAGAAACTCAGAGTAAGATTCTTCTATGCTACCTCTAAATTGTTTTAAAAACTACCATACTCGTGGTGATTTTCTGTTTTATTTTTAATTATTTTTTTTAAGAATCCATCATGGAGTTATTATTCAATTTGACATAAGTTACTATATAATAATAAATATGAAAAAGTTAATGTAATGTGTAACTCTATTATTATATGTCTATGAAATAACAAAAATTTTGAATATTGTTAACATACGACCTAATGGAACCTATCATCAGATTTTTTTTTTTTTTTTTGGGAGAAAGAACCTATCATCAGATTTGATGTAACATATCATCAAATTTGATGTAGAAATGTTTTATTTAAGCCCATCAAAATTTAATGTGCGCAAATAAAAAATTTTAAAAAAAAATGTTGAGTCACTGTTTAATGTGTCCATGAGTTATCAACGAAAGTGACAAAATTAGAATCATATGTGAACCCTATTATTAATAAATGTACCTTAGTCCCAAAATAAATATATATTTATTTATTTATTTATTGTGGATATTATAGAAATTTCCTTTGGAAGTTTTGTAAACAAATAAATTCTATCAAGAATGAGCATTCTCCACGCAGAAGTCAAGATCTATTTAGTAATATAAGGACAAACCATGATGCGTTTGTTTGAGGTCACGGGTGAAGGTTTAATAGCATAAGCAAGATTTGATTTTTGAATGAATTGTAGTAATTTTAAAAGATGTGATTAAAACTTTGAAGTTTGAACATAAAATTTTAAATTTACGAGTTTCTTTGGGAAGAAGCAATTATACCATCCTTGCAAGTTACTTGCAAAAACTGGTTTTCTTATTTTAACACAATCACGCGTTGTGGCTTTTGATCTTTTAACTTAAGAAGTCAAGCAATTGACCATTAGCTAAGCGATCATTGCTATACTTTTCCATGAAAACTTTCCAAGGACCTTAAAATAAATTCCTTAAGAATTAACTCGTCTGCTTATTACATATTAGAAAATCGTGTGTGCATTCTCAAAAAAAAAAGAAAATCGTGTGTGAATCATCATGTTTCGAAGCACTTTTGCTGGAGAAGAGAAAATCTAAGGCCGTAACTTTTTTTTTTTTTTTTTTTTGCCATAACTTTGAAGTAGTAAACTGCGAGTTGTGGGGAAAAAATACTAAGTCAATATGAAATTGATAAAGCAACTGCTTACGGTATATCAAGATAAAATTGTGGTAAAGTTGCAGCAAAAAAAAATTTTGAGGTCCTAGATTAGAGGATTGCAAGCAATGACCACGATTTCTTTTTTATTTTTAAAAAATTAAATAATTCAATAGTCTATATATATATATATATATAAATAGGCAAATCTTAGAGAAAATCCAATTAGATTTTACAATTGAAAATCAATTTTGCGCTATATGTCCTAAATTATATATTTTTAAAGAGAAATTATTTCTTAATTTTGAAGTCAAATGTGGAACCACATCATAAATATCTATCCAAGTGAGTTATTGCGTATAAAAACCAAAGAGCCTAGAATTAATAAATATAATTTTTTTTAAAATGACAATTTACATTTTCTACGAAATAATATTCTAATAAGACTTTTTAAAGAGTTAAAAAAATATAAGAATGACTATTAATAATATTTAAATTATATATGTAAGAATTATACTATGCATCTTAATGTATATCTTTTAATTATATTCACGCATATGCATAGGATTACAAGCTAGTTACAATAATGGGAGGAGAAATTCAAAGTCTGGTTCTTTTTATAAAGGAGAGCATAAGTTTCGGTAAAGTGTCTTGTCATAATAAGAAATTTGAAATTCAAACTCCGCCTACACCAAAACCAATTAGTGTCTTATCCTGATGATAACAAGCTATCACCGTAATGCGAATGCTAGAGCTTGAAATTTTGTCATACCTATCAAAATAATTATATATATAATAAAGGGAAATTAATAGTGGTACAATTCTATACGCGTACGCGTCCCCCTCGCTTTTCCTCTATTGTGAAGTTTACCTACAATTTGGTCATAAGTGGCCAAGTGAATTACGCTAGAATCCAGAGTTGTCAACCTCCAGAAACAAGGTTTTCTCTTTTGAAATGTACAAGTGAAATAAAGTTTAAGGAATATATGTTCTACTTTCATTCGTAGTAGTATTATGCCCGGTTAACCAATAATTATATATATAAACTAAAACAAACTTTTCAATAATATAAATTAGGTAAAATTATAATTTGCACTCTCTAAATTTTTTTTTTTTTTTTCTGTTTTTATAGTTTCAAAAAAAAAAAATTTCAAATTTTTAACTTAAATTTGTTTCCAATGTAATCCTTTGTCCATCTATATGTCCAGACTGTATGTAGTTTTTAGTTAAACTCCATGAAAACGACATAATTTTGCTATTCACCGATCCCCGTATCCAAACATCAAAAAATAAACTTCTTAATAATTTATAAAATCTATGAAATTATAATTTAAAAATCAACCATGAAATAAACATTATGGAAACGTTTTATGAGAAAAAACCATCTGAAATTGCCACCATCTATCACAAGGCCACCCTTGCACAACCCAAAAATCATCCACACAACAACAAATCAAAAATCCAAAACCCATTCACCACAACATTACCACTGGGACCCCAAAGACACCCACTGAAGTAATCCCCCACAAAAGTTGAAACCAACCCAATTTGGCCAAAAATCATTCAGCCACCACCACCAGTTTACACCAAGAGAATCAATATCATATTGGAGATCGTTTTTTTTGGGTTTGGGGAACAAAATATTTTGGTACCAGTTTATACCAATGTACTGTTTCAGAATTACAGCTATATATATATATATTTATTTATGAAAGTATGAATTTATTAATTTTTATGTTAATCAACATAAAATTTAAAATTCACATATTTTATGAGTCTAAATATTATCCTAAATACATTAACCAATATATTTGCTTAAATAACATGTCTTTTAAAAAAAATTGAAATCTTAACAAATATTTATATATATATATATTTATTTATTTATTGTACTAGTCAAAACATTAATACTTGCCGAAAGGCTCGAAATATGCCTTGTATAGCTAGTACAGGTCCAACCCTGTATTTTTTCTATTACATTTTAGAGAAGTATCGATACCGGTTAAATGACTAGTACAATATTGACTTCCCTGGTTTACATAAAAATCAAACTTTTCATTTTCAATTAATTTCAATTAAACTATGCAAAAAAACCAAAAAAGAAAAAGAAAATTGAGAAGACTTGGAAGAGAATTTGGCTAAGGAAGTTATGTGAAACTCAAAATGCAACTTGCAATCAAGCTTCATGAGAAGCTCAAGATCGTTTCCCAACAATTGAGATCATGATAGATGCACATGCCAAATTGGCAAGCTAAGCCTTAATGACCCGATGAAATGTAAGCCATATTTGCATTATATTCCAAAAGAACTAATTAAGTTATAATTGGAGAGCTCCCCAACCACAGTCCACCCCGATCCGAGTTCATTGGAGAGCTCCTATCTTGGACATGGTTAAGGTCAATCTGGAGGATGCACTATTCAGTTGGGAGCAAAAACCAGGATTCGGTGTGGTTTTGGCAAGATGTTTAAGTAAATTACACTACTCTCATGTTAAAAGAAAGGGTAATATGGTTGCTTTTGTTTTAGCTCTTTTTGTTTTAATTGTTTTAGATTATAGGGCGTGGATGGAGGATGCTCCCCCATAGTTCCTTTCTTTTGTTTCTAGCAGACTCTGATGTTTTTCTTTGAATAAAATGCACTTCGTTGATTCTCAAAAAAGTTATAATTAGAGCTCTTCTTAATAAGATATATAGCCCAGTTTGGTTTAGTAAACAATCAAAGTGAACCCAGCACCAGCACACACTATACACTCTTATCCAAATCAATTTACATTGTGCGATATCACAATCTTACCCACTTAAATTCCTAACATCCTTATCTCTATCCACGTTGTGCTTTAGTGTCTTTGAGCCATATGGTGTTATTAGGTTGGCTTTGATACTATTTGTAAAAGCCCAACGAAACATTAACCACATTTAAGCTATACTCAACGTGGAACCTAGCGTGGGACTCAAACACACTTGTCCAATCCAATCCACAATTTGGGGCATCACACCAGCCACTAATATGAAACAACATAGAGAGAGAGAAAAGACATGAAGCAGTAGCAGAGAGAGAGAGAGAGAGAGAGTTCTTATTGATGTTTTTAATAGTAATTTTTAAAAATTTTAAACACTTATTATAGGGAAAAAAAATTTGTACAATGTTATTTGTGGGCATTAACAGTACATTCTAGATGGAAGGCGGAAGAGCTATATTAGAAACATATATAAATTAAAGAATTGAAATGAAAAAAATTGAAATTATATAAACGAAAATGAAAACATAACAAAGTTAGAGTGTGAAATTTTTATTAGTATGATATCCTTGCGATGCATTATTTAATCAAGATTCATGAGTAAAATAAAGAAAATATTTCAATAATATAATTAATATTGAATATAAAATATTTAATAAAAGAAAAAAATTAAATTAAATTACATTAATGCACATCATATAAGTCCACATTTTTATCAAAAACCAAAAATTATAATATATTTGTTAGGGACGATTTGAGAAAAGTGCCGAAAATGCTAGAACAAGCCCAAAATTCTACTAAAGTTCTTTAAAATGTGATGAAATGAGGAGAGTCAAACCCAAAATTCCAATATTTAGTAAATAAAGGCTAGTGGTGCATCACAAGAACAAGTCCAAAATGCTAGACAACAAAAAGATGAAGAAAATGCTATATTAAGTTTGAAACAGTTTTACACATATAGCAAAAATAAGAATTTAAGAGAGGTGGTGAGGGAGAGAGAGAAGATTCTTGTGTGTCACTATTTTCACCCCAAGACCTCAAAATGTTACTACTCTCTTGTTGTTGGATAGGCTTTTGTTTTGAAGTTAAGGTTTCAAGGGGAGAACGAAAATTGGTTGTATTAAATATGATATGGGCTTTATAGGAAGCTTTGGGATGTCCTTAGGGACTGCTTTTAGCAAAAGGAGTGAACTTATTGATCCCATGTTGTTAAACAAGTGGAAAAGTTTCAGATTTGCCTTAGCTTAGGTAAGGGGAGGAGTTGCTTTAGTCGTAAATAAGGAAATTCATTAATCAAAGCTGATTGGCTACACATTCCCAACTAATTCAGACCCCAAGAGATTTGCTCTATGTGGCAAAGTGCATCAAAAGCCTTCTAAGAAGTCAGCTTGTTTTAAGGTCCTAAAAATGGTTCGTTTGAAACTTCAACCATACATACAACAAGAGTTACCTCCATGATGTCACAAGGGTTTTGGATCATGCTTAAAAGAATAAATATAATATAATACGTAAATTGGACCCGCAAGGAGGTCGGGCTCTGTTGGAATTAGGGTTGTAGAAAATTCTTTACAAAAACGACCATCAACAATATTATAAAATAATTTGAAATAAATAATGAAACTCCTTTTAAATATCTTGAAACTTTAAGTAATTTAGTTTACATATTAAAAAAAATATAGAATCTAATATTTTTAAAACATTGGGAAAAGAGTTTCACTTCTTTCTTTTTTTTTTCTTGGTTGAGAGAAAAAAACAGTTTCACTTAAAGTAAGTAAACCAGTGCATAACAAGTCATATGGCAAATTATATCATGCAACTTGTAATACTTTCATTGAGCTAGATGGTGTAGGCCTAATGTGTACCACCCAACTATTATCATTAAAACAAAAAAACTGTGTAAGATTATTAAAATAATATAAAATAAATAATAAAATTTTTTTGAAATTTTTTGAAATTCTTGTTAATAAAATTTAAATAATAATAATAATAATAATATTATTATTATTATTATTATTATTATTATTTCCAATAGAATTTCACTTTTAACAATCATGTTAATTATTTTAATGTGCATCACATGTCATAAGGAGAGAAGAAAAGGAGAGTAATATAAAAAGGGAATCCACTTGCTGCAACCATAACATGAAAGATACAACTTTTTATTATATAACAAATGATATCATTTGATTTCGACGTTCGCCTATATAATTTATAATTTTATTGTGAAATTTAGATTACTATAACTAAATGCCAAATTATTATATAATTTCACAATCCCCATGTAATATATTAGAGGTATTATAGTTTCACAAGGAAATATAATTTTTTATTATTTAAATTGGCTTTAGTTACAACTTATGTGACTTTCAATTACTTATAGTTAATAAAGACTTATTGAGAATGTGAATTAAAAATATTCTAAAATTTCATGGTTTAAAAATAATTTTATTTTAAATTTAGGATTTAATTTGAAATCATCTCAAAGTATAGGAAATATATGAAATTGATCTAAATCTTTTATTGCACATATAGTAATACATGGTGCCAAGAGTGAATTGTCGCAAATTCCAAATAATTTGTAAATACAAAAAGAAAAAGAAAAAGAAATCAGATGAATTTTGAAAGCCATATGGTTACCAACTTACCACTATAATTCCATTTAAATAAAATTGTACATGTTTAAGGCCAGGTGACTCAATATTGTATCTTTGAAAGAAATCTAAATTGACGCAAGACCAAATGGGGTCCCGTTGTGTGTGTTGGGTCACCACCAGCAACCATCACCATATTCACCCTTAATTGGCATCAGCAAGCAGCCAATCACCAAAGGTCAATTTGTTTTTGTAGATATGAAATCGTTTGCTAAAATAATATCTGTAGACACATGCCATGTTAGATTTATCTAGCTAATATCAATTCTCCAATCTTATAGTAATCCTTGATGTGTTTTTGTTATTGTACAATGAGTAAATTGATCTTAACACAACCAAAAATTTCAAGGAATATAGAGATAACACTATAGGCTGCCAATTCATGTACTCCATAATTAACCCAAAAAAAGAACAATTACCATGTGATATCACCATGACCGATCTTGGATTATTCCATCCATGAAATTCACTTTCTTCTTCAATGCAAGCTTCAAATCCTCGATTGTTGTGATTCAACGATGTCGTATCTTCACACACAAATAGAAAGAAAGAAGGAAAACAACTATTTTCTTGTCAAAATGTGTATTATCTTTCAATATAATTTTAATTACAGCCATATGCTTGTCAACATCTAGAGAGAGAGAGAGAGAGAGAGAGTACCAGAGGAAGTGTCATCTAGCAAATTGAGGACAGAGATACAAATGGTGATTCCCAACGTGATCACAACCCACAAGGTTCAATATACTTTTAACCCTACCTTCTTCACATTAATGCTTTTGCATTTGTATTCTAGTTCTAGTACTTATATAAGAAGATTGGGAATAGGAGAAGTTAGGCAATGCAAGAGTTACATGTGAAGGTGGAGACGAAAAGCCCAAATCTGATATCAAGGCCAGGTAAATGAAAAGCATTCTAATTCCTTTTAAGATGAGGATATTCACTATTTTAAATGAGAGAGAAAGAGAAATGACCACATGGCACTCATTAAACATTTAGGTAAGGCAATTGTTCGAGTATGCTAAAAGACATGAAGAGAAGAGAGATGTGGAGGGAGTAAACTCTTCAAAGGGAGCACCACATGGCAGAACCTCATGATCTCCCACATGAGGTTTCTACTTATTTTTATATATAAATATATATATATATATATATATATATATATAGATTGATTAGCATTAATTAACATGTTTTTTTACGCTTAATACAACAAAAATTGGGTTTTACCCCTTTCAGCCAAACTTTCTAGCAAAATGGCCCATGTCTGAAACTATTTAGGGATATGCCCCTGTTTTGAAACTCGATTTTCAGAAAATCGAGTTTCAATGAAAAACTCGATTTGGCGAAAATCGAGTTGCTTGCAAAAACTTGCATGGAACTTGAGTTCCATGTAGTTTTTTTTTTTTTTTAAGTTTAATTGCCTATAACTCGATTTTTTCCAAATCGAGTTTAAAATAGAGGCATATCCCTAAATAGTTTCAGACAGGGGGCATTTTGCTAGAAAATTTGGTTGAAAGGGGTATATCCCAATTTTGGCCCGCTTAATACACATGTCAAATTTACTATATGATCTATAAGCTTAAATTTTATGCATAATTTTAAAATATAAAAACTTACAGTTTAAACAATCTATTGATAACATAGCTATTGACTTTTAATTTTTTAGAAATTTTGCAAGCATAGAAGATATAGAAAGAAAATGTAATCCAATGGTAAATTTATCAAAACTCACCTCTAATAAAAAGATATTGAGTAAGGTTGTAACATTAGGTTACAACTAATTTTGTTGCTAAACTTTGTCACTAGAATTTTTTTGTATGAAATTATTATTATAAAAATGTTGTGTATGTAGCACTAAAAATGTGTATAAAAATGATACACTATTATGGAAAATTATCGATTTGCTACCTTATTCTTCTAAACTTTGCATTTCAACGTTAGTCTCTTCACCATATAATATTTAGGCTAAAATGCAAATTGCACTCGAGTATGAAACACTCGAGTTCCTGGTCTGCACATTTAAAGAAAAAAGAGATAGAGGAAAACCAAACAAATGAGGAATAAGAAAAGCTCTGTAACAAATTCTTCACCTAGAGCCCATGCCTCCGCCGCTTGGAGCCTTTGCCGTTCAGCTTGAGCCAACCGCCATCACCTAGATTCAGTTAGGGAGATCCGGGTTCATGGGTGGAGCTGAGGGTGATTTGGGTTCATGGGTGGTTAGGGAGATTTGGGTTCGTTGTTTCTGCTAGGGGTTAGGGTTTGTTGTTTTTGATCTGCCTTCTTCTTCTTTGTTGATCTGCATCTACTTCTTCTTTTTTAGTTAATTTTTGCCTTCTTTGTTGCTTTCTTTCTTCTTTGAATTCTTTGTTCTCTGGCTTCTTCACTGCCTTGTTCTTCTTTGTCGTTTCAATATGGAACTCGACTGTTTCATACTCGAGTTCTACTAGAAAAATCATAAAACTTGAGGCTTTGTGGCTCGAGTTCAAAGAGCAAAATTGAGTCTCTTAGGCTCGAGATGTTAATTTTCTAAATAGTTTGGAAACGTTGCTAACTAACGACATTGTTTGGTGCTTGGTACTAGATTCCAATTTTTTCCCACTATTTCATTCCTAAAATCACTTACCCAGACCTGTTGAGCAACGAACCCCATAATATGCATAAGCCTCACCTGTACCTCTACCTACAGGCTACAAATCCATAATTATTTTCGTTTAGTGGCTGCTACTCTAACTAGTGATTCATTAATGAAGAAGCATCTTGACAATTGACAAGTCACTTTCATTGTTCTTTGTCTTTTGCATTCCTTTCCTCTATTTTGTCCTTGGGTCATGAGAATTGGAGAGAGGCTTAAGCAGTTTTACCTTTGATCAACATTTTGGTCTAACATTCTAAAAGAGGAGTGGGCTAGCTATTGATGGGTAGAACTTGTGGTGAATCCATGTGGACCTAGAACATCCTAGAGGAGGGCAGCACTGTTTTGGCATTTTTGAGTTTGATTTGGGGATCCCATTTGTTAACGGGTCATAAAATAAAATAAAGTGATTTTATAAGGGAATATGGGTTTTCTAATGAGTCAGAAACATATTTTATTTTCGAGTAGTGCTACAAGAACCCAACTTTGATGGCTCCAGATCAGGTCCAAAGCGGCGACGACAGTAACAATGAGTTTCTCTTCTCTTTCACTCTCTCTCTCTTTTGCTTTTTCTAGCCATTGTTGGATTTAAATTTGTTGGGGGGGGGGGGGGGGGTTTGTTGCTAGAATTGTTGGTGGGTTTTGGTTGCCGTCGAGCTGGACCTACTCTGCACCCACCACTATGGATCTGAAGCAAATCTCTGTCGCTAGTGAGCTAGAACGAACAAGATAGAGAGGGTTTGTGGGTGACGAATCAAAGAGGGTTGGGTTTTAAGTGAGTACAAATCCCTTCTTTAGCAAAACAATGTCATTTCAGAAGCTCCAACAATGATCTTTGTTTTAATTGAAATGGTGTTGTTTTAGGGGGCTGATTTATCAAAAAAAAAATGTCAGCATGCCAATGTGTCACTTAACAGCTCAAACTAATAGAGGGTGGGAGTTTTGCTAACGGAACCAAACTTCAGGGTGTAAAATCCAAGAAACCCTAAACTTCAGGGGTGTACTTTGCAATTTATTGAAAAATAAATTACATCATCTTCTACTTGTTGGGGTGACCACAACTCGTATGATCCATTTGAAGAAAAGACTTGTCAAGGTTCTAACCAAAACAAATGCAAAACTTGATCAAGTCTTGGAATTGGACACAAAGCAGCAAAAAGAGAATCACCGTTTCTTGTCGCTTTCCTATCATTTTATAGAAGAAAGCATTAAGGAATTTTGCACTACTTCTCTTGTTACATATTTTTGGCAAAGGAAAGAAAACGTTTAGAGGTAATTACAGTAAACCCACCTGTAGTTTTGCCCAAATTCACATTGCCTACTCGTGGTTTGAAAAGTGTCACTTTGCCTACCTTAGATTCTCTCCGTTTGTCTTCCGTAACCCACTTATGTTAAAAATAAGGGCAATATGTATTTTTGCTCCCCTCTTATGTCTCTCTCCTTCGAAACAAAAAAAATATATTAAGAAAACAAGAGAACAAGATCAAAAAGTGCTAGGTATAAAATTTTACGCAATGTTTTAGAACTTAGCTCAAAGAACATCAATGGAAAACAAGAACACAAGATTTCAAACCCAGGCATATATTTCAAACCACAAATTTCAAATCTGATATATTTCAAGGACTTATCAAACCTAGGAATTTATATTTTAAGGACTCTTTTCAATTGCATGAAAATATTTCAAATCAAAAAAATTTCAATCCCAGAACACAAATTCTTCTCTGCATCTTCTTTGAAGCAATATTTGAGATTTCAATTCTATGTTCCCTACCAATGCAACAACTACAAAGAAAAAAAAGGCAAAGCACCCATAAATATTTGGTAGTGGAGAAAGAACATGAAAAGCCAAAAGAAAGAAATGGAAGTGAAGGAAGATGAAGAAAACGTACTGGGCACTATTGAAGCATAAAGATTGAAGAGGAAAGGGAGATAAGATGATTCAGAACAAACAAATATAACTAAAAAATAACTTTAAAGTATGGTCCATCCCTACAAGCAAACCATAATTAAACAATCCAGAACACCCATTACCCAAGAAAAAATCAAATTCTCAACTCAAACACTCTCTTTAGTAAAACCCAGCAATGTCACTAATCTTGTTGAGTTGCTTACATAGGAACACCTAAAGCACAAACACCAAGACATTCACCAGCACAATCACCATTGAACATGGGGATAAATATAGCATTTATATATATATAAAACCATTTTTACATCAATTTCCCTGAGCTCCTCAGCAACTAAACACAACCGCCCTTACTGCCATTGCGACCTATTACTGAACATCATGGCTGAAAGTTCAATTAGTGTGTAAAACACTAATGAATGTTTAGACCCCCAATTTCAAATTTATCCAACACAAGCTTATACCCAAATAGTAGATGTGCTGAATAATAGGTACAAGCAAAAACCCAAACAAATAAACAACTCTATACCAGAATTAATCACAACACAACAACAATTAAAGGTAGAGAGTAAGGGTTAGAAAGATGCAAACACAAGGATAACACCGACACGTGTTATCGAAGAGGAAACCGAAGAACTCGGCGAAAAACCTCTCCGCCACCCTCCAAGCGGTAAAATGATCTACTAAAGAGTAAAGTTGGGATAAACGAATAGCAATAAACCTTCCAAGCCTAATCTACCCAATGCACTTAAGCCCTCCAAACTTTTTGCTCCAACAAGGTTAAGCCTAACCGTGTCTTCTTTAGCTTTCCGGATCCTGCAATAAGCCCATTGCATCAACCAAATGAATTGGTCATCTCCGAACTGCTTCCCAAGCACCAAAATACCTCCTCACTGATATGGATATGGTGAGATAAGAATTTGACTAATGAACCTCTCAAGGGTATGTCAATGGAGAGGGTGAGAGTAGAGGATTTTGGAGAATCAAATGTCTAAGATTGTGGATGAGTCAATCTTGGTTTTCTCTAGGGTTTCTCTCTCAAAATTCTCTCTAGAAGTTCTCTACATTTCGTGGATATAACTGTATAAGGGTATTTATAGTAGTGTGCGTGAGGAATGTGAAAGGTCATTTTTTCAGCAAACAGGGCATTCTGGCAACTCACTCTCGCGACTAGAACGAGTTGCGAGTTAATTGCTAGGCCAGACTGTACTTTTTGTCCTGTAGTGCTTCAGCTCATGATCCACTTAGGACAAGGAGAATCTAACTATTTGCAGGAGAGAGATAATAAGAGAGATAATAATAATTTTAAAAAAAAAAAAATTTTCACTTAGAATGACTATGACTTCTACGCATTAGCTATTGTACTATATTCCAAAAGACGAAAAATAATCTTCTATTAGCTGTGTGTGTTAAAAATATTTAGTATTCTCAAAAGAAAAAAAAAATGGATTAATCCCACATTGGAAAATGAGTGTGAATTAAAGAAGTTTAAAGTCTGTGCTGTATATTCAAGAGTTAGGCCCTTTTGGATATATATCACTGTGAGTTTCTTTAAAACCTTCTCTCCTTTCCCCGTGCATGTGTTAAAAATATTTAGTATTCTAAAAAAAAAAAAAAAAAAAACTAAACTTGTCCCATTAATTAGGTCAAATATATGCATCCAAACAATATGACAACTACTTAAATTTTGTTTTTGCTGGCACTATGCTTATTCTAATTGAACACTTCATTTCATGTAAGAGCGACATTTGGTTTATCTGAGTGAACTGTGGACATGCTCAAAGGTTTAAAATAAGCTCTTAGATTTGACAGAACCATTTCATTATGTCTTCTATTGGTAAAGAAAATGTCCAATACTTCCATATATATGACCAAAGCAACAGTACCTATTAGAATTATGGTATACCACTTTCTTTTGTCTTATTATTATTATTAATATTATTATTATTATTATTATTATTTTGGGAGAGA
This sequence comes from Notholithocarpus densiflorus, assembly GCA_030021035.2. NCBI lineage: Eukaryota > Viridiplantae > Streptophyta > Magnoliopsida > Fagales > Fagaceae > Notholithocarpus > Notholithocarpus densiflorus. The sequence continues at coordinate 15,718 of JARYZH020000449.1, read as the reverse complement.
GTTTTACCCTTAATTTGCCTCACTTCAATCTAACCCGTCGTTCAACCACTTAAGGTAAAACTTATTGGCTAAGGGTTTAGCTTGGGTCTGGTACACTGAAACATTGAACGGAAGCTTTACCATCTGCAAAAGATCAAACTTTTCCTCCAACATTGTTTGAAAAGAAAGATTCTAGAATCCACAGAGTGTAACATATCAAATGAATATCTATGTATGCTTTTAATCAATGACTTTTTTAATGGTCCTATAACTTCTGATAATTGGTTTCTCACATGTTTAGAAGAAAGTTTTGTTCCTGAGAAAACACCAATACTTGCGTAATGCAATTCCCCAAGCATACTTCGTGAGGCTAACATCAATAGACATGCCCCCATAATTCATGATCAAACTTATTAATACACCAATTGAAGGGACTGCCATCAATAAAAATGCCAATTTACAATAATGAGAAAATATCTGCTAAGCCCACTTCATAGAGCAGGCACATAAGATAATTTTCAGACAGTAACAAAGTCTGGAGCAGCCGCGTAAGATACAGTAATAGAGTCAATAAGACAATAACAGTAATGACATTATATGGAAGACACAGCTATCAATTTAAATGACTAAATGAGAGAGAAAGTAGTTACCATTCAAAACTATACGTTATTGTACACTGTACATCAGAAAATTGTTCGAGTACTTGCAAACCAGAGCAAAGCAGATGGCAGAACCTCTATATACAAAGAAAAGCACTCAAAAGCCACAATTTTGCTATTTATAAGCCTCCCCTTTCAACTAATTATTCTCCTTGAGTTTATACAAATTGTCAACGTATTCTTCTGTGTCCCAAAGGAATGAGCCAAAAGCAACAGCCTCCAAAACCAACCTCTTCATACTAGAAAATGAAGTCAAGATCACCTCATCATTCTCAATTAAACTTGTCTTCTCATCCCCAAAAAGTGCACAACTATGACTCTCAATCAAGTTCACAGCCTCCTTAGATTTAAGTTTTGCACATCTCTGCAATGTCTCAGGATCAAACCCCATCACATAACATTTCAATGGTTCAAGTTTCATTTCTGAGTTACTTGACCCTTGACTACATGACACAGATTGTCTGTTACTAACACGGCCAAAGAGAAGGGTTTCCAATCCATAAGAACACAGCTCTTGGAAGTGAAGGGAGGTCCTGTGACTGAGATGAAGATCCTGGTTTGCCATACCTACGGTTCGCTCTAAGCAGTGTCTCAACAGGGCGGACTTCAAAAAGTAGCCATATAAGATGGATGCCACATATACTTGGCCAAGCATGAGCCGTGAGATCTTTGTTGTTGCCCAATTTTCTGTGACACTAGAATCCGCTCTCAAGCCAGTGACAGCAGTGACATGTTCCTTAACCATATCCAAAACCTCCAAGCTGTGAATGGACTCCAGCTCCCAGTCCTTTGAAGGCCATATCTCTAGTCTGCCATTATAAATGCATCTAGAAAGCCTTGGAACCAAAGGGACTTTGATTTCAGAAAATTTATAAAATATTGACAGGTACATGACATCTTGAACAGCTATTTGGCACTCATGCTCCTTTAGTTGTGCAATCCTCCTGGCATTCAGATATATTTCAGGTCAAATAGAGAGAGAGAGAGAGAGAGAGAGAGAGAGAGAGAGAGAGGATAAAATACTTTTCTTCTGATAAATATATACAAAACAAAAGTTCCAAAAATGACTATTTCAGTCCACAAACAACAATGGAAGATCAGTGCTTGTTTAATGTAGTGAAAAGTGTTGCTTAGCAGAAACCCTCTACATTGATGAGCAATTTTAGCTATAACTAGCACATTCAACAGTGTAAGTAGAACCTAAGTGTTCCATAGCCAACTATTCACATGGAAAAGGGGGATGAAACACATTTTCAACAGCAACCAAACACTGTTCTACTAATTTAGCTATTGTGTTACAAAGGATTATGTTGTCCTTTTAAGCAATGGAATTCACCATTATAAGGCTCAGCATATGATATACTACACTACAAATGAGCTTCAAGCATTTGATTTAAAATTCTCTTTTGTTATCAATACATCCTAAATAGTTTTTCAGAGTTTAAGAACATGATATTGAAATATTGAATGGTTGAAATTCTAACACAGCAAATGGTCAGGAGCCAGACATTAGTAAAGTGAAAATTAACTATATGATCCCAACTTTTTGTAGTTCTCTAATAAAGCAAGACTTTTCAGCCGCCTAAAGTCCAACGTATGGTACACATCCACCTACATCCAGTGAGCTGATATTAACCTCAAGTATTGGTCCTACAACTTCCAGATAAATTTTGAAATTGCATCTTAGCCCTATATATATACATTTTAAACTCATTCAACTGACAGAAAGTAATACACATTCAAGAGGGGCACAGGGTGGAATACTTGGTCTCCATCCACAGAAGCCTGGTAACTGAGCAGGTCCATCATAAGTCCATGGCCTACTATTCTACAATTAATTGATATAGACACTACACCTCTCCTACAGTGAGTTCTTCCACACATGATCACTTCCCATGCAATCAGTGTTGATCATGTAGAGTATTAGAATAGCAGAAACTAAGAAGGTTGTAAAATTACCGATTGCCTTAAAAGCTTAAGCTGTTATGTTATTGATGATGTCTAATTGCAAGTCATCATCAAGATACTCTAAAATATTTAAATTTACAAACAGATGGCACTTCTCATTAATTCCATAAGTCTTAAAGTTCAAATTGTGCATTGGATTAAAATTTCTAGCTAGCATGCCCATAAAGTTAGTAAAATTTATATAGCATGAGAAGTTTCAAATTATTTCTCTCAATTTACAGGACACCTAAAGTAGTTATAAAGCATTGAATTGCAGTCCTTCATTATATAATCTTTCAAATAACAAAAATGTAAACCAATTGCAACTGAATTCATCATGAATGACTTCAAATCCTGTAAACTACTGTTAGGTGCTCAAGTTAGGTTCCACACTAAGCTGTTAATAGATCTTATCATCACTTGAAAGGGGGATCAGAAAGACCATTTCATGATCCAACAACAACTTGGTTCACAAATCCAACCGTCTGATTCAATTCCACACTCATAAAATTTTACCACCCACAAGATTTGAATGAAATCATATGGATCGAGTTATCAAAACAAACTGATGTTGTCACACATGATCTACAAAATGCAACCTATCATAGAGTTGATCAAATCCTAATTCACTAGAATTCACAAGCCTAATCAATGGTAAGAAAGGAAACAAACCGCAAGAATCCAGAATAGGTCATGCATTTCTCTAATCAATCTTGTTAGTTACAACAAAGTTAAAATTGTCTCTATAGGTTATGAAGTTAAGTTAGAGCTTCAATTATAATGTCACTAGTACAAGACTCTCATAATCTTTCATACAGACATGATATCTCCTATAAAAAAAGGACCACCTCTGGCAAAACACAAATTAAGAAAATTAATTGTTCTATTCAATGAGTGTCCAAACCAAATCTTTCTTTTAATTAGCAGTTTCCCATGCCCAGGATGAAATTTATTTAGGTACCCAGGTCATGTCAAACTAGAACACCTAATCTTAGATATATGTCTCAATATAACGGCCTGCATCTTGATGTAACAAAGATGTCATTACATGAGCACATGACAATCGATATAGACATTACTTATTTTAATTGTAAGCTACAAAAATAACCGGTCGGTTTGAACCCATGACCTTATCTTCCATCCATTCTTGTGGGCATTTGAGCTAGAGCTCATTGGCCCAACCAAATTTGTAACAGGACATTATCTTGTACAATAATTGCATAAAAACGCCTCTCTCACATAGGGACGGGTCCCACGTTTGTTGGTCCACACCAATGTGAGAGCGACATATGCACCTGTTACACAAGACAATAAATCTTATGGAAGACTAGTGTCACAGTTTTGCAAGCTTACTTTTCTTTGCATTTTCAAATTGGCTAAAATATTGTTTTCAACCCTAATCTTTTTAAAGAGGTTCTTTAGATATTTTTTGGGTGGGAGCAGTTTGGGTCCAATGTCTAATGGCAGTGAACCCAATCAGATATAGACATGTGTCACAATCTGACCGGTCCAATACACTGAAAACTCTAGACCTAATCCACACCCATTTGGGAAAAAGTTACCTTATTTTATTATTGAGAGATGCTACGTCCACAACATTTTTACAACAAATCATAAGCGGTTAATTATTATTAGTTCAAATTTGAACCTAACGTTAAGATTACTTTTTTGCCCCAACAATAACAACTAGGAACAACCTGCCACTTATGATTTGTTGAAAAAATGTTATGAAAATATTGTGTACATATCATTTCTCTTTATTATTTAGCTTATTTTTCTCCTAAAATGGGTTCCATTGCACTGTTAAGTGGTTCCATTGCTCCAAAAGTCGGCTTTTAACATTTTTTTTTTTTTTTTAATAAGCGATTCCAAAACCGACCGAGTATAAAATTTGCAATAATTTAAGAGCGAAAATGAACTTCAAATTTAGGGACAAAAAACTAAATTCATGCAAACATTTTTAAAGACTGATTCAAATTTAAACCACATAAAAAAAATCCCAACAAAAGAACCAAAGAAAATTATATAAAAATAAAACAAAACTCATAAATTAAAGTCAAAGGCCAACAAACTCACCAACTCCACATAGATACGTGTAAAAAAACGAGTAATACATATTAAAATTAAGGCTAAAATAACCAAAAAGTTTTTTTTTTTTTTATTCACTAAATTTAAAATTTCGTTTTTCAATATTTTAGCCTAAAATTAAATATATATATATATATACTTTTTTATAAAATTAAAAAAAAAAAGGAAAATTAAAAAAAGTAAGAAACCTAAACCTGTGAAGGGAGGCTTCGTCAGAGTGAGAGCTGAGGAGCATACGGGAAACGGCGGCGTTTCGATCATCAGCCAAGAGCTTAAGTTCTTCAGTGACAGCCACGTGGAACAACTGCCTGTGATTCTGCAACACACTGCTCAAAAACTTCCCCGCCTGTGACCGTTGCTCTAGCGGCGAGTTCAGGCTGCTGCTATTGCTATTGCTATTGCTACTGCTAGAAGACGACTCGCAGTGGTGGCTAGCACCGGCGCTGGCAATTACGGAAACGCCCCTGGGCTTGAGGGAAACGACAGTGGGCTTGGTGGGGAAGCTGAGGGTAGTTTTGGGAGAGAAGTAAAAGTACAGTGAGCGAGAAGGGAGAGTGGTGCTAGCAAGGTCCATCAACTGATAATTAGGTGGGATGATAAGAATGGGATTTTGGGATTTGGGTATCTGCTTTTTTTGGGGGGGATGAGTGGGAAGTTTTCAATGATTTATATATACGTGGTGTTGCTTATGGATAAGGACTTTTGACTTCTTTTTTGTGTGTGTGTGGGGATATTTATTGGAGAGAAAAACAAAATCTCTAATTATTTCGAAAATCGAATTTTGGGAAAAAGTATAGTAACTTTTAGATTTTTTTTCTCTTTGATCAGTAACATGTTTGGTAGGGGTGGTTTTTTTTTAAGAGTGTTTGAGTTATATTTTTCATTTTAGGTTTTTAAACATTGAATTTAGAAAACTCCTCTTATTAGTTTTTAGTTTATAAATATCATTGTTTAATGGTATTTTTGTAAATATTTTAAAAACTATAGGTCCTACTTATTAGACTACATGTCATCCCTTACAAAAAAAACACACACATACCAAACACATAATTATGTTTTTTCACTTTTGAAATAAAAAGTTATAATAAATATAGTATTAAACATATTTTTTTGCATTATGAATACTTTAAATACGTGTTTTTACAAAACTTTTTAAACCAGAGTTTTCATATCATTTTGAACAACAATACTCAAACACCTCTCCCAAACAGGCCTTAGTTTTCTTGAGCTTCAAGTTTTTGTTTTTACCATATGTAGAGTTCGTTTAGAACAACTAATTTAGATGAATTGAAAACTTTTTGTTGAAAGTACTGTAAATAAAGCTAAAAGTTCGTTGAAATAGTATAATGAGACTCATGAATAGTATCAAAAAGTACAATGAGACCTATGAATAATAGCAAAAATAACCTAAATAATATTTTTTTTAAAGCATTTTTCTGCAAATGTCAAACGCAATCTTAATATGTTGAGAAAATATGGGAAAAGCAAGGAATTTTTGTTTTGAATTTTGGGTTCTTAACCTTAAGTTGGTTCCTAAAAGAAAAGAAATTTTTGAATCTAAAAATAAATTAATTTCAAATATATATTCAATTTTTTAAATTAAGGATTACATGGTAGCTTATGTGACAAAAAAAATTAATATCATTGTTATCTACATATTATTTTAATACAATACCAAAAAATTAGAGAATAAACCAATACATTTGAAATGATAAGGACTATTTTCATGGATAAAATATACATCAGGAACCAAAATGGTAATTTACCTAATAAAAAGCTTTTACATCTTTTACCCATGTTTTCGTTTCATTAAAAGTAAATTTTTTATAAATAAAAACTCTTAGATTTATTTTTGTTTTTTTTCCTTACTAGCGTTAATTTATTCTGTACCATTAATAACTTGTCATATCAACAATTGTGAAGATAAAGATAAAAATTAACTGAAATAGTATAGTAGGACCCATGAATAGTACTAAAAAGTGCAATGAGACCATGAATAGTAACAAAAATAAGCTAAATAGTAAAAAAAACTGATTTTTTAGCCAATGCCAAACACAACCTTAGTATATTGAGAAAATATGGGAAAAGCAATGAATTTTTTATTTGAATTTTGGGTTTTTAAACTTAATTTGGTTCCTAAAAGAAAAGAATTTTTCGATTCTAAATTTAAACTAATTTCAAATATATATTCTATTTTTTAAATTAAGAACACATGGTAGCTTATGTGACAAAAAATAATATTTTAATATTATTGTTATCTACATATTATTTTAATACAATACCAAAAAATTAGAGAATAAACCAATACATTTGAAATGATAAGAACTATTTTCACGGATAAAATATACATTAGGAACCAAATTGGTAATTTACCCAATAAAAGGCTTTTACATCTTTTACCCATGTTTTTGTTTCATTAAAAGTAAAATTTTTATTAAAAAAAAAAACTCTTAGATTTATTTTTGTTTTTTTCCTTACTGGCGTTAATTTATTCTCTACTATTAATAACTTGTCATATCAACAATTGTGAAATATTTTTGAATAAGTAAATCTTCAATATTGTATATTTGGCATTACTCTTTTACTTGAAATAGATTCATAATACCATACAAGTTCTTTAAATTGTGACTAATATCTAATAATACTGAATATTAAAATTAGATGAATAAATGGAAAATTTATTGGCGAGCAAAATTTAGGAAAATAACTTTTTAAAATCTTTTTAAAAAATCTTTTAGATTTATTTTAGTTTTCTTTTCACAATTTTTTATTTCAGATGATTTGATATTCGCAACAGAAGTTTGGGGATTTAAACCCTAACTAATTCTTCTAAATAAAAGAGACTAGGATATTGTCTTAAACTATAAAGGCTCTTTCTTCTATACATCTTCTTTTAGTTGATATTGGTTATATTGTAATTCATATAAATATCCATATTTAACTCTCTAAAAGATAGACATTTCACAATTATATTACTTATTTAAATGATTTAATTTATTTCACAATTATATTACTTATTTAAATGATTTAATTGATGACATTAATAAATGCTTGATAGAAGTGTTAACTCTGTGATTTATTGATCTTGTAAAATACTTTGAATTTTAATTTCCTAGGGAATGCATAAATTAATTGAAATGCATATATAGATAAAATAAAACATCTCATAAATATCATCCAGATTGAATAAAAAAGATTACCTTAATTTATAAAACGATTTTTTTTTTTCAAAAGTAAAAATTATGAGAAATGAATGTAATAATATAAAACAAATAATACAATTTCTTTTACATTTTTGAAACTTTTAATAATTAAGATTCAAGATAGTAATTTAAAATTGTTAATAATTTGATAATAGATATTTAGGTAGCTAAACTAAAATTAATTTAATAATTTTTTAGAGGCAAGTTCCTTTTATTTATCTATATATATTTTCTCTTGCAAATTAATGTAATATGACACATTTTCTTATAGTGAACCCTCAACCATCCGATCATGAAAGTTCGATCGTGATTTACCATTCAACTCTCTCGTTTTGAAAGTTAGAGGAGTCACATACGTATACAATTTGGACACTACGGCGGGCACACTGGAATTTTGCCACCCGGCACACTGTAATGTAATGGACCAGATATTTTATTCTTTTGTGGAACTGGAATTTTGGCCTTTTTCATTAAAAAAAACAAAAGAGAAGAAACTTTGTCATCGTATTATTATTATTCATCATCATGTATTAAAGAAATAAGAAAAATATCTTCATAAGCTTCAATTATTGTGAGAATGCGACAACCAAGCAATAACCCTTCAGTCACTAAAGCTTATCTTATCAAACAAAAACAAAAAACAAAAAACCTTTCGGTCATTATTAAAAAATTAAAGAAAGCCAAAAATAAAAAGGGGCTTTAAATTTTCTAGTTCAATCGATTCATATTTTATTTGTTTATAAATTACCAATTAGACATTATTAGGGAAGGTATAAAAAATGTTTACTAAACTCTAATGAGTCTTTATAATTCAACTTGTTGAACATTCTGCTTTGTATATGACATCGAGAGTTCAAATTTCTCTCTCTATTATAACTATCCAAACTTTTTTTTTAGAGCGAACAATCCAAACTAAAAGACCCTATGAAATGAGTGATATTTATAAATTGACAGTAACAATATTTGGTCCAAGTGGGAACCTACTTATAATTGGGTAGTCCAAATTAAATACCATAATTTTAAAAGCATCAATTTAATCCCTACACTTTAAAAAAAGTACCAAATTAAAACTTATAGCCAGAATTGGGTAACACTGTTATAACCTTAACTTCAAAAAGTGGGAGGGAGAAAGAAAAAATTGAGAGAGAAGTGAGAAAACTGGATTCATCATAAAGAGAGAGAAAGGCAGGACTACTGACGCTGGAGGCCACCGCCGTCGCCAACACCAACAGCCTCCCCATTGCCACCAGTGGAAGAAGTAGTGACATAAATATGAGGAAGTTTTTGCATCAATGTTGTTTTTTAGCTGTGATTTAAAAAGTGTATAGGGCTGTTATTATGTTTAGTGGCATGGTACCCAAGCAATTCCACATTTGCTGTTGGTGAAATTGTATCCTTGTCTTTAGAGCTGTATGGGAATGGTTAATAATAAATACGAAGTTAATGAAAAATGGGATTAATTGCAAATCAAACTCTAAGTTGCGTTAAATTCAATTGTAAAAGAATAATATTTTGGAATTTCAATGTCCTTGCCATTGCTTTCTTCTTCAAAGGGTTGCTTAAACTGGTATTCTTCCTACTATTTTCTTTTTCTTCTTCAAAAACCCACAACGGTAGGGAAGACTGTCGTCGTCGCCACCATCAGAGGTGGCGGTGGTGGAAATGGAGATAGCATCGACGTATCTTAGCTTTACAATTAGCATGATTCATTAATTTGGGTTGAAATCAAGTGTCATTTAGTCTATAAGAAAAAGTAATAACAATAATATTAACTAATTACTGCTTCTCTTACTATGTTTCCAGGGGAGTCTAATTCCATTTTTGATAAAATACTGCATACCCTTGCTTCTTTTTAACATATAAATTGTTTAGCGAAATCAAATGCATTTTATAAACTAAAAAAAAAACAAATTGTTACAAATCCCTTTATATGTACTTTACGTCAATATTAATCAATAGGCTCCTTTAATACAATTGGGATTGTGTTGTGATATGTGTGTCATTGTCTTTTTAGTAACAATCACCTTACTCTCAAGAGTAATTTATTTTAGCGATTTAAATATTGCATATATGTTATTAATTTGAACGAAAAGAAAAATGAAAGTAATGCATAAACTAATAAGAAGAAGAATTAAAAGTTGCTACTTTAGATCCTATTTAATTTTGTTAAGTAAAGTACCATGTCCGCGTCAACATCTATAAATTTGGAGATATTCGATCGTGATGATGATTATTATTATGGACTATATACTTAAAAACTAAGTGATAATACAATAAAAATATAATATAAATGATAAGAAATTAAAAAAATAGAACTAAATAAATAAGAGACACAAAGTAAAAATTAGAACAAAAATAATCAAGTTAAGGCATGGAAATCTTGCGCTTAGAAACTTGCAAGACCAATTCACATCAAATTTTCATTCCACAAACTTTATCATGGGTATAATAAACACAATATTATGTTCCGTGAACTACTAGCCCAAAAATAGATCATAAATTTTTTATTTTTGTTAGAAATATATATATATATATATATATTTGGTCATGGCCCTTAAAAATACTAACTTGTCGCCAATTAAGATTGGTCATGACACGTTGGATTGGTATAATATCTCTTATGCACATTAATAACTTATGAGTTATTTTGTAAACAATCATTTTTCTCTTTCAAAACAATTTGCCCAATACATATCACAGATATGCCCATATGAACATAATGCAAAACATTGTCATGAAATCTATGGGCAACAATATACCATAAGGTCCATAACAATGTATTTGATACATATTCACATACTTCAAATGAAATTATATGTGGCTCTTATAAATTGAGATATAATCATCTCCCAAATTACATAATTATATATACATATCAAGGTAATAGCAAAAATTATAAAAATTTACGAATTTCTTATATGGTATAAATAAAATAAAAGATACCTTATAAAAAAACTCAAAAAACAAAATTCCTTTTTGATTCTCTCTCTCTCGAAAAATTTTTAGGTGTTCCTAAAGTACAGAGAAATGGTGTTCCTTTCTCTCATATTCATGATGGATCTCACCATGAATTTAATATAAGTTGACCTCACTATGAATGTGAGAGGAGAGAACACCATTCTTCATACTCCGAGAATACCTAAGAATTACAATATATATATATATATATATGTATGTATGTATATAATATAATTGTTATGTTTAGGCATGGTGAAAGTTTGATTGTTTAATGGGAATTATAACTCATTTATTTACATAAATATTATACTTATTATTGTCAAGGTGAGAATTTCTAAACTTAAAATTTGGGAGTTAGAATTGAAGCCATTAGCAATCTATTAAAAAATTGAAATGTCCACACATTTTAATTAATTTACAAACCCATTCTAATACAAATAAATAGCACAAATATAAGAATTTTTATTTTACATTTTATTTATCAATTGATATATTTTTTTCTTGATAAATTGATAGTTACAACAAGGTAGGTTTTTTTTTTTAATGGGACGGGGGAGGGGGATATGATCATTGTAAGAGGTTCTAGATGGGTTATTCTTGTTATTTATCATTCACTATTAAAATGCACCATCATTCAACTTTTATTTTAGAGTATTCTCAACTTTGTTTTTTGTTTGTTTTTATGAGAAAAGATACAAATCATAGTGTCTAATATTGGATAAAGGTCATGTTTGCAACATGTTTTAGTCCATTAATCTATTCCTAATTAACCTCTACCCAACTGGTTCGAACCCAAAGTTACCCACCCGTTAGTTTGCTATGTCTAGGATTTTTATTTTTGTTGAAGAATTGCCAGGTCTAGTTAGATAATATAAATTTGGGTAAATAACAAAGTTGGTCTCTATCTTTTATACCATATTTCAATTTAGTCCCTAAACTTTCAATTGTGTCAATTTAGTCCTTAACTTTTTCAATGTCGTGTCATTTTAGTTTCTGTCATTATCCTTTGAATGGAAAAAACTGATGTATCAAACATAATAATAAAAAATTATTTTTTATGCTACATCAACTACTATCTGGATTGCCATATCAATATAACTTTTAAAAAAAATTTGACTAACCTCATGTCCAAAATAAAATGATAATTAAAAATTTATTTAACATTTAAATATGCCACATCTGTATTTATATGAAAAAAAAAATCCAAATAACCAAAAATTTTCATGCTCTTTATATTTTCTTTTAATTTTTTCTGCATTTTCCCGATCGATAATCAAACATATCTACTGTTTACCAAAAGAACATATCTACATACATTTTAAGAAGTCCAAATAGGAAAACTACTGTAGACAACTTAGGAGGAGCCCCATGTTAGAACCAAGGCAAACCTCCTGTAAGAAATATTCGGCAAAAACTTAAATCAAAGAATTTGCATGAGATTTATTAGCTTCCCTACTAACCCAATTGAAAATACAAGTGCGTGCTCAGAGGCTCTTCTATTTTGTTAAGTAAAGGTTAATAATTTGTATTCATTATAATTTAAGATTACTACATTTTTCAATCAAAAAAAAAAAAAAAAAAAATATATATATATATCCTAAGGGTTTGATGAGTATTATGCGTTTACAAGGTGAAATAATTTTTCATCGATACTAAGTTAAAATCCATATTTAAAAAAAAATTATTATTAGTACTGATAATAGAAAGGAATAGATATGGAGTTGGACTCCATATCTATTCGACTATTCTTTTTTATTATCAGTACTAAATTCAGTCTCATATTTGTAGGCATATCTAAACTTTTTTTTTTTTTTTTTTTTAGTGAAGTATAGAAAAAGAATACTTCATTTTTAAATGATTCATTTATCCAAACTTTTATTTACACATATTTCCCCAATTGTTTCTTATATTTTTTTTAAGAGAAAATTCTGATTTATTGATGGGAGTTATCTACTTATCTTCTACCCTGAAATTTAACCACTTACTACACATCCATAACAATAGTAAAAAAGAGCTTAAATTCAGGATTTAACAATTACCTTTAAAACCAAAAAACTCTGTGTAACATTTTTGATGAAATAACATTTTTTTTGGAAGTAAAAATGTTATTCCATGCAAAAGGCCTGGAGGTCCCCACCCAGATTGTCCAGATCCCAAGAACAATGTTCCTATTCCAGCTAACCCCTACAAACGTGGTTGCAGCCGGATCAACCTTTGCCGAGGAGGCTAGCTCCCATTGAACCTTCCAATAAAAAGCTAAGCCCTACAAAAGCTAACCTTCCAATATTGTATGATTCAAAAGGATTTTAATATTGCATATATGAGTTAGTTTAAATATTGCATGATTCGTTAATTTGGGTTGAAATCAAGTGTCATTTAGTCTATAAGAAAAAAAATTATTATTAACTAATTACTGTTTGTCTAACTATGTTTCTAGGGGAGTCTAATTCCATTTTGGATGCAATACTGCACACCCTTGCTCCTTTTTTACATATGAATTGTTTAGCAAATTCAAATGCAATTTATAAACTAACAACAACAACAAAAAACAGATTGTTACATATCCCTTTATTTGTATTTAAAGTCAATATTAATCAATAGGCTCCTTTAATAAGATTGGATTTGTGCCGTGATATGTGCGTCACTGTCTTAAAGTGTCTTTTCAGTAGCAATCACCTCATATCCTTTTAAGGTTATGAATTAATATTGCATATATGTAATTAATTGAACAAAAAGAAAATGAAAGTAATGCATAAACTATAAGAAGAAGAATTAACAGTTGTTACTTTAGAGTTTAGATCCCTTTTCCTTTGGACTGGTATAATATGCACATTAATAACCTATGAGTTATTATGTAAGCAATCATTATTCACTTTTAAAGTAATTTACATTGTTTCTCAAAAAAAAAAAAAAAAAAAAAAAGTAATTTACACCAATACAGATATGCCGATATGAATATTATGAAAAATATTATCATAAAATCTGTGGGGGGGGGGGGGGTAACAATATACCATAAGGTCCATAACAATGTATTTGAAACATATCTACATGCTTCAAATGAAATTATGGGTCTATTTGGATTGAACTTATTGTTGCTGAAACTGAAAACTGAAAACTGAAAACTGAAAACACTGTAACAAAATAATTTTTAAATGTGTGAATAGTGTCGTGGGACCCGTGAACAGTGCATGAACAGTATGTGAATAGTGTTTTTTGTCCCCTGTACAGTAAAATCATGTGATTTTAGGGAAAAAAAAAAAAAAAAAAGCTTGAAAACGCAACTTCACTTTCAGCCAAATCCAAACGCTCTCTATATATCAACTCATATGATTGACATATAATCATCTCCCAAATTCTATAATTATATATACATATCTAGGCAATAGCAAAAATTATAAGGATTTATGAATTTTTTATATGGTATCAATTAAATAAAGGCGAAAACACCATTTTGGTCCTTACATTTTGGAGTCACGATTAATTTGGCCCCTATATTTTTGTAGTAGTCAATTTGGTCTCTATTATTTTTAACTTAGAGTCAATTTGGTCTCTACCATTAACTTACTAACGGAAAATGCCTATATGGCTAACGGTGTGCTTTATTAGTATACGCGTGGCAAAAAATATATATAAAATCAAATATTTAACATTTAAAAGGCTACATAAGCATTTCAAAAACAACTGGAAAAAGGCATGTCAAACCAAAAACTAATATGGACAAATTAATTAAAAAAAAAAAAAGAAAACGTTTTTTATTTTTAGATCCTCAATTTCTTTAATTTTATTGTGTATTCTTGCACTTTTTTAGCTACCAAACACAGCCAAACAATACACCAACCTGAAAATCCCAACCAAAATAAAAAAGGCGAGGACAATAACAACTGCATTCTTCACGCACTACAACAAACTTGACATGTTTCAACCCACTTTTCTCAAGGGTTGGCCAAAAAGTGCCGAAACCATCACTAAAAATTGGGGTGCGTGGATAAAGTTTAATTAGCTTTATTCCGAGGGTCATTAAAACCCTCTAAATAAACCTATACAACCCTCGGAATATTCTATTCAAATTAGGCGGGCTAGTGTCTACGCTCCAGCGCTAATTGTAGCTCCAAATTTAAACATTTTTCAAAGCATCCTATCACAACCTTTGAAAAAAGATATCTCAAAATTTCCAACCCTTGAAATGAAGTCCAAAATTAAAATACAAAAGGGAAAGCTCATTTTTTTCACGCTCCACAGTCAGAAAATTCTCTCAAAATCGGAGCTATCTCAGAAAATTCTCTCAAAATCGATTTGAGCTCATCTCAGAAAACTCAAAGATCGGAGCTCATCTCATCTCCGACGAGTTGATTTGCGGTGGTCAGCTATCTCATCTCCGACGACAAGCGAGCGGTTGATAGACTGAGCACTCTTCGCCACTCCATTTTCCGATTACAGGTCTGTCTGTCTTTCTTTCTTTGTTTGTTTCCCGAGAAATTATGGAAATTACATAGCAGAACTATCCAAACAATTTTTGGTATTCACTCTCGTTTTCTCTCTCTCCATCGGTAGGTATTTCTCTTCCTCACCATTGTTATAATTTGGGGGCTATAGGATTTGGATTACATGTCCTTTGGTATAATTTGGGGGCTAGGGTTTGGATTACATGTCCTTTGGAATCTGAAGTATGGGTTGGATCTAAGAGGCTTGAACATATTATATTGAAGAAATGCTTAAAAAGGAGTTTCTAAGTGTTAATGGTGTGGTATAACAATAGTATCAATTTAAGTATGGGTTGGATCTATGAGGTTTCTGGTGGTGCTATGTTTGTTATTTTTTGTTTTCCAGTATTTTATCTAAGAGTTTGAAGCTGATTTTGAAAATTCTATGTGTATGTTAATTATT